>CAKAOH010038035.1:0-12718 GCA_916701665.1 Sebastiscus tertius
TCAGCTAAAAGCACAATATCACTCTATATTTCAGCTGCTTGGCAGTAATGTTAGCTGACCAGACCAAGGTCTCTCCATGAATCAATGCTGATCCTAGTGTTGGCTTTTCCTGCCTCAGCCTCCCGACCGCGGCCGGAGGGAACAGGGGAGACACCGGAGTTTTGGTTGGAGACGATAACGTTTCTCTCTGCGGAGCCCCGTCACTTCACAAGACACGGGAAACCTCTGTTGGTCTGGAGGAGCTGCAGCAGTTATTTCTGCACAAACGTCCACTGAACATTCACTAGATATTCTCAGAGCTAAACTAACTCTTCTGCAGTGAGAGTGGAGCGAAAGAGCGAGAATGAGCGCGGTGTGTGAGTGAAGGCAGGCAGAGGAGCAGAGGAGCAGAGTACAGCAGAGACTCCGGTCCTGGAGACCAAAGCTATGGTCACCCCCGCGTCCTCCGACCGCGGCCAACACTGTTTAACAGATACAACCAAGAGGTTTTGGTGCTTCACTGTAGTTTGTGTTGGAGTCTGAGTCTGAACAGCGTAGCCACACGCGAGCGCGCATGGGACACCGACCTGCAATGATTTATACGTGTAAGAAGTTACAAACAGTCCCTTTAAATCACTATATAGTTAATCAACTCCAAGATTGATAATAAGGAGTCAAACAGTTTTTAACAAGCAACTGTACTCACACACCGATACGAGTACTTCTCTGTGCCAAAAGACCCTCGTTAACAGCCAGCTGGAGGGTGTGAGTGACACACGGCAGGCTGGGGAGTCCCGCATACGAGGCGGTGCACCGTGACCGGGCTCTAGGTTGGCTTGGAACGGCTCGGGGCGAAGGTGGCTCGTGGCCGCAGCTTTACAGCGCTCCCCGCCCAGACCTCGCCGCACTGTGGACAAAGCTCGCTGCGCCCTCTCCCCCCGCCGGGGACGACCCCCTGCTCCCGAAGCATCTGTCGAACGGGGCGGACTGTCCTCAGTGCGCCCCAACCGCGTTATGCCGCCAGATCGGGGCTCGGCCCAGTGGAGTACGTGTACACGAGCACAGTATCGACCCGATACCCGATGCTGGTATCGGTGCATCCATAGAAATAGCCAATCTTCTCGTTGATGGTCTTGTTTACTTATAGGTCTCATGGAGGCATCAGTATTACATTGAGCCTGTTTCATAACCAGTTAAAGGTTCCTCGTAGTAACTGTAAGACAGGAAATGGGACTCGATTGATGGGGAGGTAAAGGCTCTCGTCGTGTTACGTGACTGATAAAACCAAGGAAATGCTATTGTGTTGCTTACTGTGTGAGATATTTTCTGTCTTTACACTCTGAACATAAGGAGGTCGTATTTGTTCTGTGTGTTTAGTCAATTGGAAGATAATTTTCTCTTTGTGTGTGTCTCTTAGGTGTAAACTGGCTCAGGCAAACGGTTGGGGTGTGATGGTCAGCCATCGTTCAGGAGAGACGGAGGACACCTTCATCGCTGATCTGGTGGTGGGACTCTGCACTGGACAGGTGAAAATGAAATTCACCCCTTAGTGACAGTGACATTATCATAATCCAACATTTCACAGGTCAGTATTTTTTTTGGGGGATTATAATCTCTGCCGTCTCTGTGTTGCAGATTAAGACCGGCGCCCCCTGCAGATCTGAGAGGTTGGCCAAGTACAACCAACTTATGAGGTCAGTGGGCTGCAGACATCATCTCTCAACCTCTCTCCTCTAACACACAAACTTTACTGATTCATTTCAATTCAGCTCCTCGGCTCAATGACGCTTTATTGGGGTTTGTCGTTTGACATGCAATGGATCAACGTATCCTCATACAACGTTTCGTATGATATTTTACAAATAGTTATTCCACATTTTACATGCGTTCTTCTATGAATGTCCAGCAACATATGTCAATTTCCGCATGTTAAAGTCTTTTCAAAATAAACATCCGTCTTCACAGAAACAACTTGGTTAGGGTTAGGAAAAGATGGTGGTTTGGGTTAAAATATCTACGTCTCATCCAAGCTCGTCACATACCACAGCTTTGTCATGGCCCTTGGCTTCAGGATTACAGCCCGGACACACAGGGAACGTCAAGGGCGAGTGGCGGCTGCGTGGCGTAGTGGCTGCGTGCTTCACACGTTCACAGCAGCTGCGTTTCAGCTGCGTTTCTGCAGCTGCAGCTGCTGCTGTCAGACCTTTCTTTCTACATAGGGTTTGCCTTTGAATGGCCATTTCATTTCATTATAAATATCATTTATATTTATTTTAGACCGAGAAAGGTTAAGAAACGTGTGGTAATTTGTAAATAATAGTAATAATCCACAATTAAAACTCTGTACTATATTCATTCATGGAGCTCTCCAAGTCACTGCTTGTTCTAGAACACTGTCCGGCACATATTTCAGAATAAAAGCCTTGTGTTAACAAATGAAGGAATTCTGTCCATAGAAAAAACGCTTGAGGGCTTTTATTTTGAAATGAAAGCAGGAAGTGTTGATTTAAAAATAACTCTTTACTTTTTTTTATCTCTGTAACATATTCTACAGATAGACATCGAAACTGTAGGTATCTTGCTGGTATGATGTCAATATACAGTCAATAGATCACCTTCACTGTCCGTTACATATTCTACAGATGTCTAGACATTGAAACTGTAGTAATGTAGCTGATATGATGTTAATATACAGTCAATAGATCACTTTCACTGTCTGTTGTTGCTGTGAGACATGCACGCATCAAAAATAGGTGAGATCTCTATTCTCTAGAAGAGACGCAGCTGAGACGCGCGTCTCACGCGGGCAGTGTGGCTGCTCTAACCTGTTAACACGGACGCCAAAATAAAAAACAACAGGTAATGCAGCCGCCTTCCTGGTGTGTGCGGGCTGTTAGGCAACAAAACCACAATTGTTAGGTTTTGGAAAAAACAATACGGTTGGGCTTAAAACTGCTACATTTGTGCAGTAAAAATTACACTAAACGTTGTGAACACAGGACACAAACAAACAGCTGAATGTAACGTGACACACAGGACACCAACAGCGGTCTCCTGGATGAAAGCCTTGTGTTGTTGGACACATCCACCTCCCCTCCCGACCACATGGTGTGTGTCTCTTTTCGTTCTTTAAACTACATCAATACAGCATTTAAGGGTGACCAGGTGTCCCACTTCAGGAGGGACTGCACAGCATTTTTATCCCTTGTCCCACATCCCACATGTTGAGACGACGTCCCAAATTTTCATTGGCTACAGATGCTGCCACGCCACAGAAACACATTTCAGCTTTTGAAATCTGGTTTGAGTTTAAGACAAATAAAATATATTGTAAACCCGTGTGGAGGCTGTTCGGAGAGACAACAGAAGTGTGGCAGCAGGCCTTATATACCCAAGGCCATCTCTCAGGTGCTACCATTTACCTTGATGACACACCCAGAAACAGCACATGTAGACACAAGGATCAGCAGAAAGTCCCGTAATTTGAAAAACTAAAGTCTGTGGATTACAGCATATAAAGATAAGGATACATGAACTGTTGCATCAGTGAGAGCTTGAATCCGTTTTTCTCTTGAAGGAAAATTAAAGAATTTAAATTAGGCAGAATTTAATTCCCAATAATTTTAATGTGGAAATTCTGTAAGAAAACTGACTGACACAAAATTGTTTTTCTCTCTCTAATCACTGTTCATGACTAAGTTCACTGTTCTCGATACATTTCAATACCTAATCAGTGACTATTTTTTTTTTGATTCTTCACTTTATAAACCATATAAACTTTAGTCGAGGTCACAAACATTGTCTTCACAGG
Source organism: Sebastiscus tertius (assembly GCA_916701665.1). Lineage (NCBI taxonomy): Eukaryota > Metazoa > Chordata > Actinopteri > Perciformes > Sebastidae > Sebastiscus > Sebastiscus tertius. The sequence continues at coordinate 3,791 of CAKAOH010038035.1, forward strand.
ATCTAGACTCATTAAAACATGTTAAACATGTAAAATAAAATGTAAATATAATTGGAAACTTGCATATTTTCATCATTTCCTTGAAAGGTACAATCACTGCTTCATTTATTTATATTTATTTATCTTCTTCATGGCTCCAAATCTGGCAGCGGCCAGCTACTGTATAACACGGCTCCTCAGGTTCCCGCTTTATCTTAGCGCTTAGCATCACAGAGCTAATTGATGTGACAGGCGGCAGCAGCGCCGGTGTCACCCCATGTGTCCGAGCCAGTCAGCAGCAGGAGGAGGAAGAGGAGGTGGGATCGGCTCAGTGTTGTAATCCCATCGGACTGCTGAGGAGACGCAGGAGAGGTGGAGGGTGGAGAGATTTACAGGAGCATTAACCAGCGATAAACGCTAATCAGTGCAGCGAAGCGTGCACACACACACACACACACACGTGTACTGACACACCAGAAATAAATTAGTCATTTATACTGTGGCAAATTGTCATGCAGTGGCCGCTATGGAGACATGTTTTTTTTTATTTTTAAAGGAGTAATTCAGCAATTTAATCTTGAATTTCCATAAATTTGAGGAACTTGCAAGAGACAAGTGAAAAGTCAAAAGCAACAGAGGACGACATGTCCTGACTTTTGTTTCCTTGTAGCTCCAAAAAAACAGCATTTTCCTTCATGTAACTCTCGATAAACTTCCCGTGGAGCCACAGAAAACTTTATACAACTGTATTTCAGACCAGTAGAGCAACAGTTCATGAAATAGTCGCAAAATGTAATGTACTGAATGTCGTGCTGAGCATCACGAAAAAAAAAAGGGAAATTCATGTCTATGTACACGAATCATATAGATTCAATTTGGTGACTATTTCTCGAACTGCCGTGAGACTGTGTTGTGTATTTACAGGCTGAGTAGTACTAACCCTAACCAGGACAAGTAAACTGATATTTAAGTTTAAACTTTGGCGATGCGCTCCTTTAATCCTTAACAGGAGAGAAAGTTAGAGAAAACATTAAATAAAGCCAGTAGGTCATTTTCAAGTTCATACTTGTATTTTGTGTTTCTACTAGAACATGTTAGCATGATTTAATATAAAAAACACAACCTTTTTTTTCCTCATACTGTCTGCCTGAATATACCTGTATTTACTCTCTGTCTGAAATGCTCCATTTTAGTGCATTTCAACAGAATTGCGTTGCTAGGCAACAGATTGGTCCATGTTTACTTCCTGTCAGCTGATGTTATTTACATATACTGCAACAGGAAATAAATTGGGACACATTTAGAATGTTTATGTTTAAAACCGTGTAATGATCTAAATATTGTATATTTGTGACATCACAAATGGACAGAAATCCTAACAGCTTGTTTCAAACGCATAATTTCTGAATACGGGCTGTGTGTATTTCTCCGTATAGTGATCGTTTTGATAATTTAACAGTATTAATATAGCACTTAAACCTGCTTTATAATATAAAATACATGAAAATCTCACTTTTTTACAAAATGGGACCTTTAAATCATGTCTGTCAGCTCTATTCTTTTCTACTCTTTTCTTCTCTGCAGGATTGAGGAGGAGTTGGGCGACCAGGCTCGCTTTGCAGGCCATAACTTCAGGAACCCCAGCGCCCTGTGAAACTGACTGACAGACAGACGAATGACTCACACACACACACACACACACTCACACACACACTTAAACTGACAGACACGACGAACACGGAGCGAGCCATGTACAATGAAAGATCACACAGATTCATGAAAAAAAACACGAGCAAAGGAGCCAAGCAAAAAAATTAAAAATAAATTAATTATGCACTGGACTTATACGGAGATGATGCTGTATGCACACACACACACACACATAGATTACGCAGATGCAACGCGCTCACGCACATGCAGGGGAATACCATAAAAATATAAAATTTCTAAGCCAGACATGCACTGTTACTGTAGTTTTAAAGGAATAGTTCATGTACAGCCAGAGGACAGACCTGCAAAAATAAAGATTATTGTTGTAAAAACAGAGAGATAAATAAGTAGAGATATAATAGAATAATGTAGACTGACGCACGCAACTGAAAGAGATAAAAAAAACAACTAACTTTCAGCACCAAAAGAGGACGATGCACTCGCAGAAAGAAACACACAACAGCTGTTTCAGGGACTGAGTGAAAAAACGACTAAACTACACAAACACTAACACACTCAGCTGTGTCACACTCTCACCTGGACACTGAAGTACCTGCACTCCACCCACTTCTGTCCTCTTTTTGTCTCCTTTTTCTTCTCGTCGTGTCCGTTTCTCAGTTTCTAAAACCCTCTTTTTCTTCCCGCCCTGATGTGATTCTGATTATTTGTCCTTTATGCTTGAAATCCCGCCTTTGTCCTAAAGAAAAAAGAAAATCTGAACCCTTCGTTCCTTCTGTTCCTCCTGAATGTCCATAGAATAGCTGTGTTGACAAAACAAGAAAGAAAATAAAAAAAAAAAAATTAAAAAAATGAACGCTTGTCATTGAAAATGATGTGAAAATATGTGAAATAAAAAGATGTTAATTTACAATTTCAATCACATTTAAAAGGTTTGTGTCTTTTTTGTGTCACTTTAGTTTTTTTTTGCCCTAAATTTGCAGCTGCTTTTCAACAAAACATGACAGATTGTTGTTTTTTTTAATAAACTGTGGTGGTGGTTTAAAGATTGCAACTGCTGACATGTAATAGGGTAAGTTTCCATGAGAAGAAGTCTTTAAGAGTCTCAGAATCTCACAAATACTCGTGGCTGTGAGCACCTGAACGTGCCATGAAAACTTTAGTTTGACCGGGGATTGTGGGATACTCGGTTAAATACTCAGTTAAAGGAACGGTTTGTTACAATTAGGGAAAACTCTTTGTGAGCAAACTGCTCCAGCTGTCTCAGGTTTGAAGGGTGCCTTCTCCAGACTGCATGTTTCAACTCCTTCCACAGATGTTCAATAGGATTTAGATCAGGGCTCATAGAAGGCCACTTCAGAATAGTCCAATGTTTTGTTCTTAGCCATTCTTGGTCATTTTTAGCTGTGTTTTGGGTCATTATCCTGTTGGAGGACCCATGACCTGCGACTGAGACCAAGCTTTCTGACACTGGGCAGCACATTTCGCTCCAGAATGCCTTGATAGTCTTGAGATTTCATTGTACCCTGCATATATTCAAGACACCCTGTGCCAGATGCAGCAAAGCAGCCCCATAACATAACCGAGCCTCCTCCATGTTTCACAGTAGATACAGTGTTCTTTTCTTTGTATGCTTCATTTTTGCGTCTGTGAACATAGAGCTGATGTGGCTTGCCAAAAAGCTCCAGTTTTGTCTCATCTGTCCAAAGGACATTCTCCCAGAAGCTTTGTGGCTTGTCAATATGCATTTTGGCAAATTCCAGTCTCGCTTTTTTATGATTTGGTGTCCTCCTGGGTTGTCATCCATTAAGTCCACTTTGGCTCAAACAGCGACAGATGGTGCGATCTGACACTGATGTACCTTGACCTTGGAGTTCACCTCTAATGACACAGTGACTACTTTTCACCCTTTAAATAGGCAGACTGACTGATTACGAGTTTGAAAATACCTGTGATGCTATTTACAGGACACACCTTAGTTTAACATGTCCCTATGGTCAAATTATTTTCAATCTTTTTTAAGGGTACCATCATTTTTGTCCAGGCCAGTTTCATTAGTTTGTTTTTTTAAATGATTCTGTTGAACCACAATTCAAAAGCAATATCTGATTTTCATTAGTTAATTTTCAGTAAATTTTTATTTATTATTACTTTTGTCAGTTTCAAGTTATTTCACGTTTTTGCATTTGGTCAGAGCGAGTGACGTAGTTTAAATAGCAAAAAACCTTTGGCATATGAAAGACAGACATGTGATTTAAAAGATAGAAAGTAAAGTTTGATCTTTGTAATGTTGCAGAACTTCAGAGTTTCTCAACACACCTGCTTGTCTGTCTAATGACAAAGATTTGAAGCTATGAATAAAAAAAAGATACTGGCCCAAAACAAACTAAATTGCCTGGAGGCACAAACTAAAACATCAACTCACAAATCCCTGGTTGAGTTCCGCTACGTTGGAATTTACCACGGTGGACGAGAGGGTCGCCTCCCTACGCCTTCGGGTCATGGGGGGGGGGGAACTCTGACTGTTGTCTGTGCATATGCACCTAACAGCAGTTCAGGGTATTCGATCAATTTTGTAATTGTATCGTCTGATCTGAGGCCTCATGTTTTGGACACTCGGCTGAAAAAGGGGTGGAGCTGTCAACCAAACTGAACTGGGAGGAGGCCTCTGTCTGAGAGATCTTCAACTCACATCCCTGTGGAGGTTGGGGGCATTGAACTCGAGTGGGCGATGTTCAAAGCTTCCATTGCTGAAGCTGCGGCGGTGAGCTGTGGTCTAAGGTCTTGGGTGCCTCAAGGGGCGGCAACCCTCGAACACCGTGGTGGACACTGGTGGTCAGGGAAGCCGTCCGACTGAAGAAGGAGGCCTTCCGGGATATGTTATCTTGGAGGACTCCGGAGGCAGTTGTAGGGTACCGACAGGCCCAAAGGAAAGCAGCCACTGTCGTGAAGGAGGCGAGACAAGGTGGTGTGGGAGGAGTTCGGAGCAGCCATGGAGAAGGACTTTCGGTCGGCACCAAGGTGCTTCTGGAAAACCGTCCGGCACCTCAGGAAGGGAAAATGGGGAATCATCCAAGCTATGTACAGTAAGGATGGGATACTGTTGACCTCAACTGAAGAGATAATCGGGCGGTGGAAGGAGCACTTTGAGGAACTCCTGAATCCGACTAATACGCCCTCTGTTGTAGAGGCAGAGCTGTAAGCTGATGGGGGACCATCATCAATTACCCTGGTGGAAATCACTGAGGTAGTCAAATAACTCCACAGTGGCAAAGCCCCGGGGGTTGATGAGATCCGTCCAGAAATGCTGAAGACTCTGGGTGTGGAGGGGCTGTCTTGGATGACACGTCTCTTCAACATTGTGTGGAAGTCGGTGACAGTACCTAAGGAGTGGCAGACCGGGGTGGTGGTTTCCCTGTTCAAAAAGGGGGACCAGAGAGTGTGTGCCAATTACAGGGGTACCACACTACTCAGCCTCCCTGGTAAAGTCCACTCCAAGGTGCTGGAAAGGAGGGTTCAGCCGATAGTCGAACCTCAGATCGAAGAGGAACAATGCGGATTTCATCCTGGCTGTGGAACAACGGACCAGCTCTTCACTCTCGCAAGGATCCTGGAGGGGGCCCAGGAATATGCCTATCCAGTCTACATGTGTTTTGTGGACTTGGAGAAGGCATATGACCGGGTTCCCCGGGGGATACTGTGGGGGGGTGCTGCGGGAGAATAGGGTGAGGGGGCCTAGGAGTATGCCTATCCAGTCTACATGTGTTTTGTGGACTTGGAGAAGGCATATGACCGGGTCCCCTGGGAAATACTGTGGGGACTGTACATTCGCTTTACCGCACCGTCGTGACAAAAAGAGAGCTGAGCCGGAAGGCAAAGCTCTCGATCTACCGGTCAATCTTCGTTCCTACTCTCACCTATGGTCATGAGGGCTGGGTCATGACCCAAAGAACTAGATCGCGGGTACAAGAAATGGGTTTTCTCAGGAGGGTGGCTGGCGTCTCCCTTAGAGATAGGATGAGAAGCTCAGTCGTCCGTGAGGGACTCTGATAACCCTAGACTCCGAACTCTTTGCGTTGAAAGGAGCCAGCTGAGGTAGTTCGGGCATCTAGTAAGGTTGCCCCTTGGGCGCCTCACTAGGGAGGTGTTCCAGGCACGACCAGCTGGGAGGAGGCCACAGTGAAGACCCAGGACTAGGTGGAGAGATTATATCTCCACACTGGCCTGGGAACGCCTCGGGATCCCTTAGTCAGAGCTGGTTAATGTGGCCCGGGAACGGGAAGTTTGGGGTCCCCTGCTGGAGCTGTTTCCCCCCCAACCCGACCCGACCCCGGATAAGAGGTTGAAGATGAGTGATGAGTGAGTGACTTTTCTCTAATAATGTGTACTTTCCTGTGAAATACTAGTTTTTAACTTTTCTGGCCTCTAACGATTATTTAAAATATTAAAATTGTTTAAGCAAAACAATTTGTCACCTCTCTATATACATTACATCTGTGACAAGGGGTCACAAGTGTGTGTTGCTTCATTTTATACCCAGATAACAAGACTACACTATCATTTTGTGTCAGATATTTTGTGTCAGATTGGGCCAGTGTCATGTAGTCTGATCTGATTAATGTGACAAAAGCCAAAATGATATAAACAGAATAAACACAAAATGAAACATCTTTCCACATTTTACTTATTTACTCATTCAGGTCCAGTGTGAAGCATACAGCAGCAGTTCATCTTTAGTGCCTATTGGTGACAACTTCACAATAAAAGTCCAGCAGAAAGATAGATAATTATATATTCTATTATATATTTATGTATTTTCAAGGGCCCTGAAGTAACAGTTAGTGCATTTGGGTGAGAGAGAGATTGCAACATTAATAGAACATTACATTATCAAGACACAGAACAACCTGGGGTGACTGATCCTCAAACTAACTGCTGAAACTTTACAGATACTAACGTTTCTTATTATTCACACACGTGAACATCAGCACAGTTTTCTTTTATGAGGAGGACATGATGTCAATCGCTTGCACTTCTACATCTCAAATAAAGAAAGTAAAACAGGAAAATAAAGTCTTCTGAAAAATAGACTGTAGACACTATCCTTTCCCCCTGAAGCTGAACTTACAGTATGTCCTCATTAAAATAGGTCATTAAATCAGATGAATCATGAGGAGCTACCGTAAAATGACTCAAGATGTTTGCTTTGAAGTCAACACAGACAATCAAGTTGAAAGACATTAAGTAACCAAGCACTGTTAGAAACTGACCTAATGATAAAAAGAAATAGAAATATAGTAGTTTGACTCCCATAAATGACAGAAAAACACAACACAAACATACAGAAATTTACTTTGAATTAATTCTACCGCCTTATATTGGCCTCATTTTATTTAGCAAAATAAAACCTCCTCTGTCTGTGGGTCAGTCAGCCCAGTTTGAGGACACATGGTGACAATCTAAAGGCCCGGGTGTGTTTCATTGGGCCCGATGGAGCCGTGTCCTGCGTCTGTTATGCGCGTGCGTTGATGATGTCGACAAACTCTGGTTTGAGAGAGGCTCCGCCCACTAAGAAGCCGTCCACGTCGCTCTGAGACGCCAGCTCTCTGCAGTTAGTCGCCGTTACTGAACCTGGAGGACGGAGAGAGAGAAATAAGGTGATATTAATATTTCGGAAGTTAAACCTGACGTTGAACAAATCAGATCCAACCTTCTGTATAAAACAGTTACAGAATGTAAAAAATACATAATGTGGGGGGGGTGTGGGGGGGGGGGTAATCCCATTTACTTTATAAAATTGTACTTTTGTCCCACGAGTTTTACTATTTCAGTTTAATGTACTCACTAAAATATCTGTAACATTGAGCTCTAGGAATATCACGATACCAGAAATCTAGTAGTCGATACCAATAATAGTGAAATTCCACGATCCTTGATACCAACACGATACCACGGAAGAAAACAAAATCAATAAATCCTATGTACTTCAACATACAGTACACTCCTTTATTACTGTTTGCAGCTGTTTTTTGCGAATTTATTAGTAATCCCTGATGATCCTCCTCAAGTTTATTGCCCAAAACTAAATTTTACAAGATTACATTTGAACACATCATGATAACGTTATAATTATAACAAAAAAATAAAAAAATCTTCCCAGGTACACGCAGGAGACGACCGCTAGGAAGTCACCAAGTCGAAAACGTTCAAATCATACACACAGCTCTAAAGGTGCAGTGTGTAGGATTTAGCGCCATCTAGAGGCGAGGTTGGAGATTGCAACCAACTGAAAGTTCTACCGTGTGCCAAGCGTGTCGCAGAACTACAGTTGCCGACGTGAAAATGTGAATGTCCCTCTCCAGAGCCAGAGTTTGAGTTTGTCCGTTCTGGGCTACTGTAGAAACATGGCGGACAGTGTGAAGGGGACCTGCTCCCTATGTAGGTATAAACGGCTCCGTCTAAACTAACGAAAACACAATGATAATTATTATCAGGTGATTATACACTGAAGAAAACATATTCCATTCCTGCCAATAGATCCCCCTAAATGCTACACACTGTTCCTTTAAAAGGTAAAACTACCAAAACTCATCACTGACCTCCGTAGATGATGCGCACAGAGTCGGCCACGTCGTCTGAGACGTTGGCTCGGAGCCACGCCCTCAGCTTCTCATGGACCTCCTGAGCCTGGACACACACATGCATAATATAATTGTAAATTGTACAGACTTTATGTACAGTGTTTCATGCCTGTATGACCAAACAATCTACACTTAACACAACACACTTAAATCTTTTAACATAAATAAAACTTCATCTTACAGTTTGTTAGTTGAGTTAGTTTATCTGGAATATGTCACAGATAAGGAGCATAATCCTTTGCCTTTGGTCAAAAACAACCAGATTTCAAGAAACAATGTTTTGAGCAGACACCAGCTGAATGTCAGCCTGCAGGTGTGAGTATATTGTGGGTTGTGGAGGTGAAAATACTGGCAGCCAGCTGAGTTTATACCAGAGAAATTGGATCTGCAGGACACACCCGCTGGTACTGTATGGTCCAGTACAGAAAGGCTGTTACTATAAAAAATAATACACATTAAAGGTTATACTGTAATACTAAAATAATTATAACATTTTTAATAATAAAATTAAAAATAATAAAACATAATAATATATAAAATTAAAATGAAACATTTAAAAAAAATTGCCAAAAATAAAAAGCAAACAATAAAATAACCTAGTGTATATATATATATATATATATATATATATATATATATA
>CAKAOH010038036.1:0-16062 GCA_916701665.1 Sebastiscus tertius
ATATATATAAATGTGTATATATAAAAAAATGTGTATGTTTTTTTGTGTATGTAATGTATGTAATGTAATGTTCAAACTTCTCTGTTGCCTGGGTAACCTCCTCTGTTGTCTTGGCAACCTCTGTTGTCAGGGCAACCAACAGTTTTTAATTGATCACAATCCAGCTGATTGAAAGCCAGACCTAACAGATAGCTGACCCCAAATTACACCGACGGACGTGACAATGGACATGCACTGTGAAAACAGAAAAGGAGAACCGAGTCCACCGATCCGAAACACGGACCAAGACCCAGCGACGACGCCCGCTCACACGTCCGCCTCTCTGGTCTTTCACACCGGAGACACGGGTCGTATTCAACCGCTGGACGGAACCGGAAATGGGTCCAAGACTTCTGAAAACTACATGAACTCAGTTGGAGCAAGTTCTGCCTTTGAAGACGGGAAGCTACCACCGGTATCAATCATGTTTAACAAACTACAGCTTTATCAAAGTGTGTTAGTGATGGAGCTGAGTGGCTGCGGTGCTGGTGGTGGTGTCACGTCAAAAACGGTCCCTTCCGGTTCATGTCCAGCAGCAGCATCAGGTTCCCAGGTCAGTGTGGTGAAGCTGCTTCCATCTGTTGATCAAATCACAGAGAGGCTGAATACCACACAGACCAGTGCAGCTGGGGAACCACTGAACCCAGATCCAGTCCACTTCACAACCTCACCCAGACTCGGAAGTGATAGTCCGCTTACCAGTTTTACCATCCCACCAACGGAGGAAGGTACACAGTATCCAGTTACTGACAAGAAGTTTATTCAAGTGTGCTATTATTGTACTTCTTTTACACTTAAAATGAGAGAGAATCATGTCAGTTTACTTGTTATGTACTTTTCAGAGACCTAACAAAATTATACTTAAGTATACTTGGCTTATACTGATAAGTATACAGAAAAGTCTAAGTATACTTGGTTTATACTGACAACAAGTATACAGAAAAGTCTATACTCAGCTTATACAGACAAGTATACAGAAAAGTCTAAGTGTACTCGGCTTATACGGACAAGTATACAGAAAAGTCTAAGTATACTTGGTTTATACTGACAACAAGTATACAGAAAAGTCTAAGTATACTTGGCTTATACTGACATGTATTCAGAAAAGTATAAGTATACTTGGCTTCTACTGGCAAGTACACAGAAAATTATAAGTATACTTAGCTTATACTGACAAGTATACAGAAAAATCTAACTATACTTGCTTATACTGACAACAAGTTTACAGAACAGTCTATACTCGGCTTATACGGACAAGTATGGAGAAAAGTCTAAGTATACTTGGCTTATACTGACAAGTATACAGTATACTTTTATAAACTAAAAAGTGGGCCAATTTAGTCCCAAGAAGTATTGAAGTAGTACACTTAAAATGTTTATACTGATATTAGTATACTTACTACATAAAGTATACTTGGGAAATATACTTGAACTTTACTTAATTTTACTTCATAAATAAACTTGAAGTATACTATGTCTTGTGTAGTGTTGAGATGTGTATGGAAGCAGGGAGGAAAATAAAGATGAAATGTTAGGAATAACAAAAATAGAAAGTATGAGATACTAATAAACTTTTTTTTTCCTTTAGGAATAATTTATGAGATAAATCAATTAAATTGTGAAATTCTAAGCCACATTTTGACATTAAAGTCATACCTATGAGATACTAAATTAGAATTATTATTACAATAATAATGATACACTAATCTGACTTTTTAAAGTTAAAATTAGATAGATACTAAGTCAGACAGTAAGTAAAAACTTACTGTTAATTAAAAAAGTTTAACTTTCTGGTTCAAAATGATGATATTGTTAATGATTTTAATATGGATATGGTGACATCTTTGAAATAGTGTCTCATAAGTTTGACATAAGTATTTTTAAAAAATGTTCATCCTAATAGTTCATCTGTTGTTTTTTTTCTTTTCCTAGTGTAAATTGGTTTCCTTGAATTTGTGATATGAGTGTCTTGCAGTCAGCATTTTTATGAGCTTCAATTCTCATATACAGAACTCCAAAATAAACAAATCATCTGTGCCCCAAAATGTATTAATAATGAAAGGGAAAATAATAATTAAAAAAAAAAGATAATCAGCAGGAATTTAACAGACCCATACTGGACGTTATTTAGCGGTTCTTTTTTCATTGGGTGTTTTGCCTGTCCATATGTATTTTTGCTGTAAAACGTGTTTGTTGACTTTCAGGTTATTAAGAGAATCATCTAAATAAGTGATCAATACTGTACTTACACATACTTTATGTGTAATTCTGAACGTCTTCTGCAACTGCAAGCGAACAAATCAGTCCCCAAATGTCTCCTTCAGATCTGAAGCAGTTGCAGTTTGGCCAAGGCAAGAATGGATATATTAAAAGGCCACCGAATGCCTTTATTGTGTGGTCTCATATCCACCGCCGCAAAATCTGCCCTGGCGCCAACATGATGGACAACAGTATTGCGCTTGGCCGTGAGTGGTCCAAGCTCAGCGAGGAACAGAAGAAGCCCTACTATGAAGCGGCCTACAAACTGAAATGGATGCATAGGCAGCAATTCCCTGGTATGAACAATTACACAGCTGATTAGAAGCAAATGAACATTTACGCAAGTATACTGTCATGTCTTGTGTGCAGATATACAGTAGGATGTGTTTTCGGTTTGAATCTGTTCTGGTATGGATGGTGTACCTCTGACTTTCACTTCCTCCGGCTCTCTGTTTTGTTATATCATGCCAGATTATGAGTTTCGGCCCCAGAAGAAGAAACGCATAGAGTGTTTGCCCTCAGGGCAGGGAGCAGGACAGGACCCTGGCATTTCCTTCTTACAGGCTGTGCCTTCAGATCAGTCCAAGTTGCAGGGCCCCAACATGTACCCATGTTCCGCCATGATGCCCTACACAGTGGACTACTATCCTTACCCACATTTTTGCCAATGTCATCAAATGGGTCCCCCGTTAAAGGTTAGGCATCTTCAGTGAAATATTTCAGCTTCCTTCAATGCTCCTTCCATAGCCCATGTAATGAATTTATTCTGACAACTCTGACAACAAAATTACAGCTACTATTTATTATTAAATGAGCATTTTACTGTCAACCCCTTAGTATCATGCAGACAGGAAAAAACTCTTTTCTTTAGATTTCTTTAAAGGAGCAGCAAGTAGAGAATGGTTTGGTTTTAGGACACAAGTGTTCTCAATATTATTCAAAGAGCCAGCTTTTTACATTTGCAAGATGGCTCACTTTTACACACTGACTGTTACATGATACTTTAAGAGGGTGACACAGATTCACAGAATTCACTGTTCAATGACATTTGCTTTGACACATTCAATTGGAGCATTTTGTAATTGACTTCCTGTGTGCTTATATGAGGCTTTTCTACAGATAACCAAATGCCAGCAGCTCCACGGAGGATATGAGGAATTACCACAACACCAGCAGAGGGATGAGACTGCATCAGAGATCCTTGAGCAGCCTGATATTGTCACCAGTTGGCAGTTTTCGGCCAACAACAAAGTGCAGTGTAGACGTCAGGATGATGTTGATGTTGTTGGACTGATCTAGGAGACATTTGGCACACACAAGGCAACACTGGCGGTGATATTTAGAAGAATCTAAATTTGATTTTATGGCCAAATAAATAAAATGCTCTGTGAGTGTACCTGTTAGTCTTTGGAGTTGGATAATTTGCAGTGTTCATAAATTAATGCAACAACCAAACCAAATGATTTCTACTGACTAAAGAACATAGCCTACTACATACTGTATGAGTGTAAAAATGTTAAGTATAAAAAATTATGTTACCTGATTGTCAGCTGTAATTATATTCAGATCTTATACCACCAGCAAAGATGAAAAGTACACATACTTTCCTTAAGTAAAATTCTGATGCACTCTCTGGTACTAAACACGGGTAGTTTGTCTGCCTTATAACATAATATTGTACTCTCCCTTCACCTCTATCTATTCAACTGCAAACATATCAAGAAGCATTACATTACATTAATTTGGCAGACGCTTTTGACAAGCTCAATAGGAATGAGAGCTAGATATTATTAAAATAAACTGGAAGTGCAACCCTGCCAAATAAACAACTACAAGAGCATTTTGTAGAGTTACAGTACAAGTAAGTAGGGCTATTTTATTTTTAAGTTATGCCTGGACATGAATCTCCTGCTTCTACTATGTTTTAAATGTGATAGCATGCAGATTTTGTTATGGATTTGACTTTTGTGCAAATACATTTTTGAATAAGATAAAATAAGATAAGATAAGATGAACCTTTATTAATCTCCGGAGGGAAATTCAGGTGTCAAAGCAGCAATATCAGCAAACAGAGTGAAACACAGGAGAGGTACAGGTATACAAAAATTATAAAAACAATAAATAGAGATATGAAAGATACAGAGTGAATGGGTGAACATTGTGTGTACAGTCTGTCAATAAATAAATGTAGTATGTACAATAAATAAATGTAATATGTGCAGTCTATAAAGTGGTATATAGGATGTATAGTGTAAAGTGCACCAGTGGTTTGAGTCCAAGATGGTTGCAGATAGTGCATGTTAAAGTTCTTAAAATCCTCATTTATGGTTATACAGGATATCCAACAACAATGCAGTAGTTTTTCCCACTGTGGTAGACTAATACTACTTTTAAGTAGATGCCTTCAGTTTTTCCAACCAATAGTGGGCACACAAAATACCCACAGCATACAAAATACCCACCACCAACACAGTAAACAGAGAGAGAAGTGGTAAGAGCTAATGGAGTATGCAAAAAGTGGTAGTGATTAGAGTCCAACTTAATATCAACAACACCCTGCACACACTGACTGACTGACTGAACAAAAGACATCATGAAAAACCAGACCCAATGAATACTTGGCCACACCTCCTTGGGAAAACCATTATCCAATCAAAGCTCACTGCGCTATGATTGACATGAAAGCTCAGCGAATAGGAGAAGCGGAAACCACTTAGGGGGCGTTTCCAGGAAGAGAGTTGTTACACTTTCCTGTAATGGCGGACCAGACAGAGAGCGAGACTATCGGGTTCAGCGACAACAGGTCAGATAATAGCAAAATAAAGTGCTTTCATAGAATATGAGCTCAGTGTACTATTAAGCAGATTGTATACGAAGCTGGTTAGTGTTGTTTGTGGTCACTAGGTTGTGATAAAACAGTGGTTTTGCTTGTGAATGTAGCCATGCTAGCTAACTAGCTGCTAGGTAACTAGCCTGTGTTGCCTAGCTGCTCGTCTGTGCACGCGGTAAACACACAGCAGACAGATGATCAAACACAGACAGATGTTTTCCTCTTTCACTTGGCTGCCTTCCCCACCAGGCCCCGAGTTTGTGTGTTCAGACACAAGCCTGTGTTTTAAAGTGTGCGGTTTTGTGCTCCAATGTTAATGTGAGACAGCCAGTTAGCTAAGCTATGCTACATTCATTAGTAAGCAGCAGGAGCACACAACTCATCCATTCAGTGTTGTGAATGGACTGGCTTTCTGTTAGACTGGTTACTAATACACGAGATTATCTGAGTGTTTTATTTAATTTAGGAATCAAAGTATGCAACGTTACCCTTACACGGTCCAACAGGATATCACCCTAAAGAACATGTGTTACATCCAAATGCTCCCTAGCTAAAGCATCATCCACGTCAGTGTGATTGCATCTTCAAGAACTGTAGCTGAGCAGCAGGAACATATCATTACAAAACCTAAAAAGTTATTTACTTACAGTTTTTGCAATAACCTGCTAAACTAGCCTAGTTTGCATTGCATCTTCCTCCCTAGCAAACATCTACCCTCAATGCAATGTGTTTGGATTGATAAAGCAAGTAACAAATAATGTTATTTTGCATGACCAATGCAATATATTGATGTTGTTAATATTCTGACATTGTGAGATTTTTTTTTTTTAATATTGTGAAGCACAATTTTGGTGCCTTAACAAACACTGCACTGCACCATACTCATTTTAACAGTCGCTTCTGCACTATATTCACTTTTTTAATAGTCGTGTATCACAGCTGTTACCCTGCACTATATTCAGTTTTAACAGTTTTCTTCATCTCCTTGTATTTTTATATCTGGTATATGTTTTTGTACTTTGCACTACTAACTTTTTTACTGCCTTTTTACTAACATGTTTTGAACTATGGAACTGTGATGCTGGAAACTTGAATTTCCCTCTGGATCAATAAAGTTACTATCTATCTATCTATAGAGTAACGTTAATTACTATGGCAGCTGTGCATGATAATATGTGACTTCATATTATCATGCACTCTCATGTTATTATCAACAATTTGATAATTTGAAATGTGCTATAGAGCTGTCCTGAATACCATTTTTTGGGCTTCGCAGCTTCGGTGAGAAATAATCAAAGGTTTTCTAAGCTTTGGGACAGTGCTGCTGACGCACTACTGTACACACATTCACCTCTACACATAACAAACAGCAATATCCGTAATATTTGGAGGTTGATCACCATAGCAATGGTTGAAGCTTCAAAGCATTCAGGTCAGCCCTTATTTGACACACCTAAGCAGGTATTGTGATTTTCAGGAAAACATGCGATGGTGAGCGTCATATAGTATGTCCTTTTTTTTATTAAATTAGATTCAATTTCATTGTGATTGCCCAGAGTACAGGTACTGAGACAACGAAATGCAGTTTAGCATCGAACCAGAAGTGCAAAAAGCCGTAAAGTGCAGAGTAATGCACAGAGTATATAAAGAATAAAATAAAATAGGATGTGGAATAAACTGTAAGAAGTATGAATATACTGGATAGCTTATATACAGTATGAACATAGTAGGCGGTCCAGTTTGAGTAAAGTTTTATAAAATATGTAGTGCAGGTGTACATACAAGTAATGCTAATAGTAAGAGATTTTATACAGAATAAACAGCTGGTGGTATGATATGAATACAGTGAATACACTATAGGTCCGATATGTATCGTATAGAGGTGTGGTAAGGAAATTTGACCCTGAATACATAATTTTTGTCATGCTATGTTTTTTTTCTTATTTATTTGAGAAGATGGTCCTCTGAAATGTTTTAACAATCAGAAGTGGGCCTTACAGAAGGTTCAGAACCCCATGGTATAGGCAGTATAATATGAGTTATGTTGCCCAGTCTTACCTGTAGATAGCTACTTTCAAGCATTAGAATGAATCTGCAGTATTAGCATGTTAGTACTGATCAAAGTGCTCATGTCAGAGGGTTTTTGTGAATGCTATTTAGTGATCTGCCATTGAATACTGGTTGTAATGTGATATTGTTTTGGTGTGCTAGAATGGTGCAGCAGGCAGTGCGGTTCCGTGGCCCTGCGCCTGCACCCGCGCCTGTGCCTGCCCAGACCCCAGTGTTACGAGGCCCACCACCACTCCTTAGGCCACCGCCACCTCCTTTTGGGATGATGAGGGGACCCCCGCCGCGGCCCCCATTTGCACGTCCACCCTTCGACCCCAACATGCCGCCCATCCCACCACCAGGAGGCATGCCACCACCCATTGGACCTCCCCATCTACAGGTGACTGTCTCCCATGCGTATACGACATGCATGTTTTTCTTCATGGAAGTGTAGCGCTGCACTATGTTAACTTTGCCTGCTGTCATCATGTTCTACACAGCATTTATAGAGACGGACAGACAAAGACTAAAATAAGTCTGTTGAAGAATGAGCCATATATTATTGATAAGCATAATACAATTACATATATTGTAATAAACCATAATAGCCAAAATATTAGATACTCAGAAACAACATTTAAATGAGAAGACTATTGCCAATGTACAGAAAGAGATGAAACTGAAACCTAACTTTTATCAGGAAGCTATTCAGCATAATTCAGGTTTATTAGTGAAGTGTATGCAACTACACTGCAGACTGGATTGTTTAATATGAATTGGCCCAATGTGGATCCAACACACGTTGAGTAGACCACCATTATAGGTATATCTCCTGTATATTATTCTCCAGTACTTACCTGTTTACTCTGTCCTATATTGCAATCAGTGGTGCAGCAACAGCCATCTGGCAGGCAGAGTCTGCAAAGAAATTGACCACAAAGTAAGCTTTTGTCCTTTCTGGCACAATGACAGCAGTATTAGCTCTTAGAACAAGACAGAAGGAGGAATATGACTAAAACTGTTTAATAATCTATTTGACTTCTTCTTAATTGATTCTTAGATCCTGTGTGATTCTCTTGAATGATACAATGCTAATGCACGAACCTCCTAATTTGAATTCAGAGGTTTCAAGTGCCGGCTGCTGGCTAAATAGTCGACTGCTTATCTAACTGGCCACCAGGGAGGACTCTTATTGGGCAATTGAAATTCCTAACCCTACTCCTTGAAGTCTGAAAATGTAATGCTGGGTCTCTATCTTTTGCTGCAGAGACCTCCGTTCCTTCCCCCTCCCATGGGGAACCTGCCGCCTCCTCCAGGAATGCTGTTTCCTCCTGGGATGCCCCCTGTTCCTGCATCTGGAGCCCCTGCACTCAACCCTGCAGAAGAGATCTGGGTAGAGAACAAAACGCCAGAGGGAAAGGTAAGCTAGAAGTCATATGTAAGCACATCGTAGGGCCAATAATTTGTGTAACGCATTAATGCACTTTGAGATTTTTAGGTTGTAGCGGGCTCAGTTTTAAAGCTAGTGTAAAGATACTGACATCATATGAAACTACAAAACCTAAGGATCCATTGGTACCAACCACGTCATACTGGTTTGTCGCGAAGGAGGCTAAATAACATTCCAAATTTTGTCGAGGAAAAACTGTCATGGCCATTTTCTGGTATTAGACTTTAGATACACAGCTGATTTAATGGTGCTAGTCACTTGATTGCATTTAAACAGCTTTGTAGGAGGTAGTCTTTAAAACTATATATGTACACTGCTATACCACTGACTAAAAATGATTACAGTGGAAACCGCTTATAGTGATCACGTCTGTCCGGGTCAAATTGATCACTATAAGCGGATGAATCTTATAACCATTTTTTTTTTCTTTTTCTTTATTTCTTATGCAGATTACCATCTAATTTACATTTGTATATTTATTACATGAATATAAAGTAATGAAACAGACAGCTTTGTTACTTACTGAACGTCAGGTAGGCTAGTGCTCGAAAATAAATTCCGCTTTCATCGACATTCTTCCTTTTTCCCTCTGTATTCTTGTCTCATCTGTCCCCACTGGTCCTCAAGCCACATGACACCGTGTCAGCCTCCACAGGCAGTTTCTTAAGCACAATGTTCTCTCTCTTTTTAAACCAGCATATGAAAGCTTTAAAATTGTCATCTCCCAGGCTCGCTGCCAATTCTTCTGCCTTTTCCATCACCAAGCTCAAGGGGGCATTACGTGACGGCGGCTTCAACCACTTGTGCTTTCCCCGTGCACATTTTTTCTGTCTCCATCACTAGCAGCCGTGGTTGTTTCTTGTTGTTTGAGTAGACCACACAAGGTATCCTGATGAACACCAAGGTTTGCTGCTGCATCTCGTTGGTTTGTTTTTGACGTTTGTCATAAGCTTCAAGGAGACTACGTTTTTCCATTAAGAAAAAATTACTTTCTTTTTCCCATCATTATTTCAATATGCACGCAGCACCAGCCTCAGGTAGCCAGCCAAAAGCAGACAAGTTCACGCGATGCAAAGTATCATGGGGGAAAGTTTAAAAAAAAAAAAAAAAAAGAATTAAAATTTTTTTCCCCATATGTTGTCATGTATGAAAATACCCAAAATGAACACTCATACACAGAACCTATTTATTGAAAATCTGGTATATCATCTAATTAATATCTTTTAACATTGGACTGGAAATTGGTCATTCTGAAATAAGTCATTTTGCTTGATTTATGCTTAACAAATTGAAATATAATAAACAAAATTGGTTGTCTACAGGGGTAGATAATGAATATAAATTTGTTGCCAAGCTTTATATTATAGTTACTGTTTGTTCTCAAGTTACAAGTGTTTTCATGTCTGTTATCCCTTCCACAGGCATATTACTACAACGCCAGGACCAGAGAGTCATCGTGGAGTAAACCGGATGGGGTGAAGATTATCCAGCAGTCTGAACTCAACCCTCTTCTTGTAGCGGGGTCTGCAGGGCCGGGTCCAAGTGTGGGGGTGACTGCAGCTGCCAGCTCAAGCAGTGTCAACACCACGGCCAGCACAGCAGCCTCAGCCTCCCCTACTCAGGCCCCGTCCACAACCCCCTCCCGCACACTCTCCTCCAGTCCAGACTCCACCATTGTCTCCCCCTCTGTAACCATTTCAGGTAAGTACACAGTCTTATATCAGCCATACACACATGCACACACAAAAGCAAAAATAAAAACCTTCTTTTTTGTCTGTCTTTTTGTTCTCAAAAGCCACTCTTGTAGCAGACATATCCCCTGTTGCCACGGTGTCCTCAACTGTTGTGTCTCCAGTCACTGTGGTAACTGTTTCCACGGTGCCGTCACCTGTTACAGCGGTGCAGACGATGCCACTGCTGCCTGCAGCCCTGCCTCACAATGTGGGACAGCCCACCGCAGCCATGCCTGCCTTCCCCCCTGTCATGGTGCCTCCTTTCAGGGTGCCCTTGCCGGGAATGCACATCCCTCTGCCAGGTAAGAGCCGCAAACTAAGAGTAATGTACTAACAGGCCACAATATCTCGCTGCTATCACTATGCTACAAACAGGAACCGCTGTATAAATATATTGGAATCCAGTAAAATAGTCCTACAAAAAATGCTGCAATAAGCTATATTGTTCATTCTCCGGCAGGCAGAATTTTGGTTTTAGTCAGACATGTTGAAAGTAGAGATGTCCTGAGCCGGGGGGGGGGGGCGGGCCCAGAGTGAGGGGCTGTTCACATACCGCGTTTTTGCGCCCTCAAATCCATTGTTGTCAATGTAGGCGAGGAGCAGGCGCTCTCAAATGCAGGAGCGAAGGCGTTGCAGCGCAACGCGAAGCGCAACACGAAGCGCCTATTTTCCAGGGTGTGCCGGCTGCGCCCCGAGATAAAAATAGTTCAACTTTTGGAACGCTGCAGCGTGCACCGCATGTCATGTGATGAGGAACAACCAATCACAGCCAGCAGATATCTTTTCTTTCTTCCACAAATATCAGTCTACACTAAATATATGAAGGAGAATCATTTTAGTGCAGGGCTACCAAGAGCTTTACATCTGTCCCGCGCACTATTTTACTTTCTTCCCCCTTTCTGTCCAAGAACGTCTCTAACATCCGGTTGAAAGGTGAGCCAGACTGACACAGACAAATTGATACTGTTAGGGATTTATGGCATTGGAAATCCATTTATCTTTGTTCACATTAGTAAATTTGTTCCGTACCCGAGTACACTTGCGTCATCGCCCACGTTTATTTGTTTATATTGAGATCAGCTGTTCTAGCAGCGGAGCATCGTAAAACACTTCATTCAAACTTGACAGAAACTACATAAAACTCACCGATACTGTTGTCGTTACTCTTTCCAACAATCACCAACTCTGGTTTGACCAAAATAAACTTTTATTTCAGCAAGTTTGATGTGAAAGTAGGACGACTCTGCACGTTGTCCCCCCCCACCCCCCACCCCGTCTCTCTCTCTCTCTGCCCGCTGAGCAATTGAGCTGCTCTCATTCTTCGCAGACATCATCTAAAATCACAAGTGTACTCAGATCCGTGCCCGGGTCCCTAATGTGAAAGCACCCGAAGAGTCGCACAACAACAAGTCTTGAGTGCAGTGGCTTGAATTTAAATTTCGGCTAATGTAAATGCTCCTGTGTGTTTGCTTTCAAGGTTTTTTTTCTGTTGCTTTTCTCTTCTTCTCTGTTATGTGTCTTCTTTGATTCCTTCTTTTTTTTCTCTGTCCCTTATTTTGGCATAATTTGATCGAAGAGGCACATTCTTGTTAATTCCCCCAGTTTATTGTGTTCTCTATGGATGAAGCGTCTGGCAAAATCAGAACTACAATAAGAGGGGCCTAGTTTTAGATTAGGGCTGATTGTTATTCAGCTTACAAATATCAGACTGAGAGCTCCCTGATTGACTCCCTGATTTGATTTGTGGTGTTCCAACATTATGCATTCACTACTTTACATGTGCTTTTTTAAAGTATTCTTTTTATCATAATAGAGTGGTGAAGTCCCGCCCCTTCTGGTGGACCACCATGGGACATTATTTTGGAAAAAATATGAATAGTAGTCAACAGGGAGAGACAAATAATTTTTTTTTATCCTGTTTGAATTGCGCCATGAATCACACATATGATGTTTGTCTGTTTAAAAAGAAATTGCTGTTTGTTGTAAAACCGTTGAATAATAAGACTGTGAAAATACATAATTACAAAGACTACACACCCAAAAGTCGCGTAAGTGACCTCTCTCTCTCGCTGAAGATACGATGCCTGTGTGTTTCGTACTGGGATGTACTCACACCAGCAATGGGTCTCACTCGTTCTTTCTCTTCCTGGCTGATGAAAAGACCAGGAGTCGCTGGATAAAACATATCAGGTAAAATAATGTTACGTTTGTGCGTGGAACATCGATAAGTTAGCTATCAAGCTAGCGTTGGTGACGTATATTGTGCGAGACGAGAAACCTAGTTCACTGAGCGGTTTCACGCAAAACTAAATGATACTACGACAAACTGCGACTTTCTTGACTTGCAAAATTCTGTTTTAAATTGACAAATATAATATGTGTGATTCATGCTGCTATTCAAACGGGATCAAAAAATTATTTGTCTCTCGCCGTTCACTACTGTACATATTTTTTCCGAAATAAGGTTCCATGGGGTCCACCGGAAGGGGCGGGACTTCGCCTCTATATTGTTAATGTAGCAATAGCCTCCAAATAAATCTTATAAACCTAATGTATACTGTGCTTATCCCTAGCATCTCTAAATACATTACAAGCTCATAAACATCAACCAAGGCTGAGTAACTGTTGTAACATAACAGTAATCCAAAATGTGGGCGTGTGTTTTGTCTGAGTGGGGCCACACACACAAACAAACTCTTTACACACGATGGTAGCTCATGTCTAGTGTCCTGCTGTGTTCAACCAGATGCTTGCTTGTCCGTTGTTCTTGCAGGTGTAGCAATGATGCAGATAGTAGGTGCACCCTGTGTAAAGGCAGGCCCCGGCCCCAACGGTAAACATCCAGCCGCTCGCATCTCAGATCCACAGTAGATGGCATGGTAGTGAATGGTGTCTACATGAGTCATATAGTATATATGGGAACCCCCAAACAGTGGCATGGAGGTGAATGCTGTGAACATGATCCATCCGGTGTACAGTAGAAATTTAGACAGAAGCAGAACACACAGCTTGATTATTTAAACTCATTTGTGATTATACTTCCAGATTTAACAGTAACATGCCACATACAACATTTTATCAACAGCATATGTTTTAAGCTATTACTTGCTAAAGTCTAGTTAGAGTATTCACTGTTCACTAAATGATGAATGCACTTTGTTTCCGTGTCCTCTGGAGCTGTTAGATACAGTGTAAGACTAATTGTTTTGCTTTGGTAAATGAGAGGACACTTGAATAATCAGCATCTAAATTGTTAGATTGGGCCGAGCCGTTGATTGTTAGGATCAGTCATTTTGAGGTGTGTGTTTGGAGACCGAGACCATCTTTGCTAGTTCCCATAACGCTAGATGCTTTTGCTTAGTAGAGATTCAGTAGAATAGCAGTTCGAGCTACATGTTGTGGTCATGTGTGTTGTCTTCTTTTGTGGCATGGTTGTGTGTGTGTGTGTGTGTGTGTGTGTGTGTGTGTGGTCACTGTTTTTTGTGTATGTGGCCTGTTTATTGTCAATCAGTTATGTTTCTTGAAGACATCTTTAGATTTGAACAGTTTCTTCCACAAAATGATAATAATCTTTTTTATTCACTCATTCAGCTGATAATCCACTCCTCTAGATGACCAGGCAAATGCTTAGAGGGACAGCCCTTTTTTAAGTTGCAGTGAATCAGTTTTATTCTGTGTGTGGAGCTCTCTGTCTCACCTCTGAATTTGCTAATACATGTTATTGATAACAAGTGGGAAACCTGGGAAATGACATTTCACAAATGTTTTTACTAGATTCTAGTCCACTGCAACTACTGTTGGTGGCTCGGACAGAAAGATGAGTCTCAGCCAATAATGGTTGTGTCTTTCCTCTCTGACTAATGACAGGAATGCTTCCTGGCATGGGACCGCCTTTAGTTTCCATGATGCACCCACAGCTGGCTCTCCAGGCAGCTCCTGCCTCCATGGCTGGATCATTGCAGCTCCCTGAGTGGTCAGAGTACAAAACAGCTGATGGGAAAAATTACTACTACAACAACCGAACACTGGAGTCCACCTGGGAGAAACCACTGGCCCTAGTGGAGAGAGGTAGGCATTGCTGATTAGTGCGAACACAACTGCCTGTAATGTAGTGAGGTGGTCCTATTCTGACTTTTTGTAGCCAAACGACAGAAGTAGCCCCCGTTTAGGTACAAGCTCTTTTTGTTCTGACCGTTCGCACCAACTTCACTCTCACGTGTAATGATCAGAAAGTAAGTCGTTGTCCAAATGACGGAAATATTGCCGTAACACAATTCGGCCGCTGGTTTTTCGACATTACAATAGAAACGATATAGAAAAATATAAACAACAGACATTTTGATATGGTTTTAACGATACATATATCATCATATCGCCCAGCTCTAGTTGGGTGGAACTTAAAATGCTTTGGTGGATGATGAGTGCTAGGCTTGGGCTGATTGTGCCTTTGTCTCCTCGCTGTCTTTAGAAAAAGAAGCAGAAAGGATAAAGGAGCGTCTGGCTCAGGAGGAAGCTGAGGCGATGGAGATGGAGGACGAGGAGAACAAAACAGAAAACACTAACAATGAGAAGGAGGTAAGTGAAGAGTCAAATTACCTGGTTGAACAACAAAAAACACTGTGCCTCAAGGTTTTTTATTCAAAAGTGCATTGTTGCTATGACCACAATTGAGTACAGAATCATTGTTGTAAAACGATAACATTATAATAATTCAGAATGCAAGAAATGCTATACACTGTACAGCATAAACAATACTACATTCATATTCTACATGTAGTATAATGATATATAATGAAAAACACACATTTTTGCAAATAAATCATGAAAATACTAAGAATATAGATAAGATAACGTTCAACAGTTAATCAGTTGACCACCAAGAATATTTTTGCCCGGATACACTTGTCGGCCTATAGATTAATTTCATCGAAGCTTCTTTTTGGCGCCTATGTTAACCAGTTGGGCTGTTCAGACAACACGCTCCGGCGGCGCTGAGCGTGTTGTGTGTCCACCTGAACTGCGGCGCCAAAGCTCATTGAGTCATGGATCGCCGGACTAAAATGAAAGCGCGTCTTGTATTTCACGTCATTTCGTGTTTTTTCTTAAAAATTACCCGGTTAGTTGCAGGCTAATGGGTGTCAGGCTATTGAAAGCAAAATTAATAAAAACTGACATCCCTAGTATGAATGTAATAGTAATGGAGATAACTGATTTTTCTCTTTGTTTCTTTATCAAGGAGCCTAAAGAAGAAGAGATGACAGAGGAGGAAAAGGCAGCTCAGAAAGCCAGACCAATAGCCACCAACCCTATCCCTGGCACGCCATGGTACGCATACCACATCACAACCCACACCATCACTCCACTCCACTTTATTGCAATAAGCCTAATGTTTGTTTTTTTTAATATATCAGGTGTGTGGTATGGACGGGTGATGATCGCGTGTTCTTCTACAATCCCACAACACGGCTGTCCATGTGGGACCGGCCCGAGGAGCTGGTTGGTCGAGCTGATGTCGACAAGCACATCCAGGAGCCTCCACACAAAAGAGGCCCGGAGGACAGCAAGAAAATAGGTGGGGGCAAACACACGATCACATGCAGTCAGTGATAATGACATTCAACACAGTACTTTTGATTATTGTGACATATAGGCTAATTGCTTGGTTGGTAGTGCACAACCAGGCTCAGGGACAGCTTCATCCC
>CAKAOH010038037.1:0-24781 GCA_916701665.1 Sebastiscus tertius
AACAATACTTTTATTTTATTTCATAATGTTATCTTATATTACTTTATTTCCTTTTATTTTATTACTGTTACTCTTTTTCCTGCTTTCAATGCTATATTCTCAGTATTAATCTACTACACAACAGGTGTCTTTTCTCAGACAGCGAGGGGAGAATCTTTGCAGGACCTTAGCAGGAGCAGATTTTGAGAGAAGGGTGGGGGCTAAGGGAGTGGAAATTTCCAGTGGAGGACACAGGAGAGGAGGGAGAAAGGGTGTGTGTGGGAGGGCCCGTACGGGGAGGGAGAGAGGGAGGTGGGTTTTTTCCGTGCTTGGGATTGAGAACAAAGGAAAGTTGACAGTATATTTGTACAAGTTATTTACAGTGATCACTTTGGTCTCTTAACACAGCGTTTTTTCAGTTCGTAGTTTATCTGCCTATGCTGTCCGTTTCTTATCTGAAAAAATCCCAGGAATGGCTGGAACTTATGCAGAAAAAAAATACGCGGTATTCACAGAAACTATGCCGGTTTAACTATAGTTTTAACTGCCCGTTCAAGCCGCATCTTATCTGAAAAATCCCCAGAATGGCTGGAAATCATGCAGGAAAGAATACGTGGTATCCGCAGAAAACTATTTAATTTCAAGTTCAAACTGTCCGTTCAGACTGTTCCTTATCTGAAAAATCCCCAGAATGGCTGGAAATCATTCAGGAAAGAGCACGGTATCCACAGAAACTTTTTCTTAAAAGGGAATCACCTGTTCCCACTCTCTCTGGGCACCTCTGGCCCTTCAAAGGGAAACGATCTGTCCCTTTTTTACTTATAAGGGAATCACCTGTTCCCACTCTCTCTGGGCACCTCTGGCCCTTTAAAGGGAAACGATCTGTCCCTTTTTTTTAAATCAAAAATAATCTAGGGCCCATTTAAATCAAAAAATTAAAACCATAAATTATATAACAACACCATTAATAACACAGCTGCAATATACAAGCCCTTCTTATCTCTAAACAACCTGTCTTATCCCTCACTCTACTTATCTTTATCCTCCTCAACCTATTCTCTAATAGGCTCAAATTATTTTACTTTCAACATTCATTCCTCCGTATTTTCCACACTATGGTAAATTATAAACACACAAAGCGCATGCATTTGCAGTGGATTTGTTTTAGCCAGTGAGATCAGTTTATACTTAAGACAATTTATGTGTGACTTGTTTCTTTAAATGTTAGCAATTTTAACTTAAATATAGTTAACTAGGTTCTTTTGATAGGAGGCAGCAGAGGTACCTTAAACCCTGACGGATTGCCAGCTCCACACCGAAACACAGAGTCATTTATTAGAAGAAAAAGCTCTTCCTACCTTTTTGGTGGCCACAAACTGGTGTGTTTCGGTGCGGGCGTGGTTTTCCCAGGTCCTCAGGTCCTCGGCAGCGCCGACTCCTGGCTTCTAGCTCGCCAAAAATGTTGAGTCTGAAATCTCAAGCCTTGGGCTAGGAACGGCTGAGATCCCATCTCAATGTTCTTCTATGTTCATTTATAATAGAGTCAGAAAGTCAACACAGTTTACTCAAATAAATCACATAATGCTGTACAAGTACATTGCAAAAAGCAGAGTTTTCATTGTGTTTAATATCACATACACAAACACAACCAAAACCCGAGCCGGTCCGGAACACGACAAAACAGCGACATTGCCCAAGGGCCTTTGGGCAGCTGCTGAGGAGATGTTCTAAGGATCCTCTTCCACAGCAAAGTAGGCAGGAAGATGTCTCGCTCTTGCCCAAGACGTGCAGGTTTGCTGGGCTTGGTAGGGCATCATAGACAGCTTGAACAAGACACCGGACTCGCTGGAAGCCTGCCTGCATGACGTTTGACCAGGTAATCCTGCACTGTAGTATACTCTCCCACCTCGTTCATGCTCCCTGCTGCTTGAGCTCCACCGTCCTGCTCACTTGCTCTTCCTCTACACCTGCCCAGACCTCTTCCTGGATTAGATGGTGTCTTTCCTTGCCCTGGGCTTTGCCAAACTGGGTCTTTGGGAAGTAACCCAAGCCTGCTCTGCCAGTTGCTGTGATATCCACCAGCACCCTGTGCCTTATGTGTGACTCTGTCACCTCCACTACTTTCTCCGCCCTCCATTTCCTCCCTGTTCTCACCCCAATGCCAGCCGATGACACCTTCTGGTCCTGGGAGTCCCTGTACTGTAGGGCTTCTCTTGTCCGTGCCACCATGAACTCCTCCGAAAGGCCACTGAATGGGATCTGCACGATGTTACAGGTCCCATACAGTGCTGCACTGTTGAGTCTGCGGGGAAAGCCACAGATTTTCCTTTCAAGGACTCAACTCTTGTCAATGGAACTTCATAAACCAGCAGAGGCCACAGGACTCGGGGCAGGATGGAATGCTGATAGATCCAGGCCTTTAATCTACCAGGCAGGCCTGACTTTTCGACCTTGGTGAGCCAGGCTTCAAGGTCTTTGTTGGCCTTTTGAATGGCGGCAAGGTCTTTCAGAGTT
Organism: Sebastiscus tertius; assembly: GCA_916701665.1. NCBI lineage: Eukaryota > Metazoa > Chordata > Actinopteri > Perciformes > Sebastidae > Sebastiscus > Sebastiscus tertius. The sequence goes on from CAKAOH010038037.1 coordinate 2,494, forward strand.
GAGTCAAAAAGCTTGCCCAAACTCTTGACAGGTTGCTCTGTGATTGATGGTATGGCTGTTCCAGATAAAAAGAAGCGGAATTTATCAGTCACCTTCCCCTTCTTCAGCACCATGGACCTCGACTTGGTGGACTGGAAACTCATCCTTGTCCACTTGATGAGTTTATCAAGACCTTGTAGGACCCACCTACTCCCTGGGACCAATGTTGTTGTGATGGCCAGGTCATCCATGAAAGCTCTTATTGAGGGTTTTCATACACCAGACTTGGTCAGGAGGCCTCTGCATTCCACCTCGACTGACTTGGCCATGACCATGTTTATGGTAAGAGCAAAAGGAATAACAGAGATTTCGCAGCCCGTTATTATTTCTTTTCCTAGCCGATGCCAGTCTGATGTTTCTGACCCAGAAGTGACCCTCAGCCTGAAATTATTGTAATAATCAGGTCCTTGATCTTGTCCGGAACATGGTGGCGGTGTAGTGCAAGCTCAACCAGTCTGTGCGGTATGGACCTATAGGCATTGGCCAGGTCCAACCACAGAATGACTAGGTTTTCTCTGTTTTCATGGGCTTCTCTGAGTTGCGTCTACTCCAGTGTACTCCAAGCTGCCGGGGAAATCCAGGAATCCCACCTTTCTGCACTGAGGGGTCAATGTAGCCGTTTTTGAGGAGAAACTTAGTTAGTATTCAGGAAACAATACTGAAAAACACCTTTCCTTCGACACTCAGCAGCGGAATGGACCGAAACTAATTGATGGTCTTTGAGTTTTCCTCTTTGGGGATCAAAACTCCCTCAGCGCACCTCCATCGGTCAGCAACTGTCCCTCTTTGCCATATCCCTTTCAAGCTCTTCTATAGTTGACGGAGGAGCTCTGGGCAGTGCTTGTACACTATGTAGGGTACACCATTAGGGCCTGGATCAGAAGCTGAGCGTGCCGTCTTGATGACCTCCTCAACCTCCTTCAGACTCGGCTCCCTCAGATTGAACTCCGTTGTTGAGGGCACTGGGCTGATGAGAGCTTTGTTGGGTTCGAGCTCATGTTCCCTCATCGGATTGCTCAGGGTGTCATGGAGAAAGCTATTTATTTCATCTGTTGAGCAAATGAGACGGCCACTGCGCTTGTACATACACATAATACAAGAGGCAAAGATCAGTTTGCTGTCTTCAGTCTTCTTCAGAATTACAACTGAAACACACAACGGATGAAGTCCTTGGTCTTGAGATGAACAGACAAAGAAGAAAAACAGAAAATCTGAGAAGAGCTGGAGACAGAGGACAGTGGGCCAGTAAAAGAGAATATATTCTGGTTGTTGCAGGAAATGTGGTCGGCCTGGGCAACGTGTGGAGATTTCCTTACCTCTGCTACAAGAATGGTGGAGGTGAGTCATACAAATTCTGAACTTAGTAAAGAGCTGATTGAATTATGTTGTAATTCCTACAGGAATATATCTCTATTTACATACATAGGTGCCTTTCTGGTGCCATATGGTCTGTTAGCTGTGGTGTGTGGGATACCTCTGTTCCTACTAGAGACTTCAGTTGGTCAGTTCACCCAGGAAAGATTCATCACATAGAGGTCTAAATTTCACTCTTGACCTTTGCAAAAAATACATGAAGTATCTTTAGAGCAGAAGCCATCACAACACAACATCTGCAACATTCTGGCATCACAGCACACTGGAATCCTTATATACTGCATATCATATATATTTGTATATTCTGATTGTTAGAGAAAATGTAGTAAGCTTGGGAAACGTTTGGAGATATTCCTACATTTGAGGCAGGAATGGTGGAGGTGAATTATACATATTCATGACTGAATAACATTTGCTCATGCAAAATAAACAGGAAGCACCCTCAGAGCTGGTTTTGTATTTAAAGAAGATTGATTGGTTGAGATCAGGATATAGTCAAATTAGGAAAAGACACATATAAAATCAGCAAAGATCTTGTAATCATAAACAAAGGAATTATGAATGATATGAGAAACACACCATGGAAATCTTTCCTGATCTTCAGATGAACAAAGCCAGAAGGAAAAGGGAAAATCAGAGAAGAGCTGGAGACAGAGGACAGTGGGCCAGTAAAAGAGAATACATTCTGGTTGTTGCAGGAAATGTGGTCGGCCTGGGCAACGTGTGGAGATTTCCTTACCTCTGCTACAAGAATGGTGGAGGTGAGTCATACAAATTCTGAACTTAGTAAAGAGCTGATTGAATTATGTTGTAATTCCTACAGGAATATATCTCTATTTACATACATAGGTGCCTTTCTGGTGCCATATGGTCTGTTAGCTGTGGTGTGTGGGATACCTCTGTTCCTACTAGAGACTTCAGTTGGTCAGTTCACCCAGGAAAGATTCATCACATAGAGGTCTAAATTTCACTCTTGACCTTTGCAAAAAATACATGAAGTATCTTTAGAGCAGAAGCCATCACAACACAACATCTGCAACATTCTGGCATCACAGCACACTGGAATCCTTATATACTGCATATCATATATATTTGTATATTCTGATTGTTAGAGAAAATGTAGTAAGCTTGGGAAACGTTTGGAGATATTCCTACATTTGAGGCAGGAATGGTGGAGGTGAATTATACATATTCATGACTGAATAACATTTGCTCATGCAAAATAAACAGGAAGCACCCTCAGAGCTGGTTTTGTATTTAAAGAAGATTGATTGGTTGAGATCAGGATATAGTCAAATTAGGAAAAGACACATATAAAATCAGCAAAGATCTTGTAGTCATAAACAAAGGAATTATGAATGATATGAGAAACACACCATGGAAATCTTTCCTGATCTTCAGATGAACAAAGCCAGAAGGAAAAGGGAAAATCAGAGAAGAGCTGGAGACAGAGGACAGTGGGCCAGTAAAAGAGAATACATTCTGGTTGTTGCAGGAAATGTGGTCGGCCTGGGCAACGTGTGGAGATTTCCTTACCTCTGCTACAAGAATGGTGGAGGTGAGTCATACAAATTCTGAACTAAAGAGCTGATTGAATTATCTTGTAATTCCTACAGGTATACATGCATATATCTCTATTTACATACATAGGTGCCTTTCTGGTGCCATATGGTCTGTTAGCTGTGGTGTGTGGGATACCTCTGTTCCTACTGGAGACTTCAGTTGGTCAGTTCACCCAGGAAGGATCCATCACGTCTTGGAGGAAATTGTGTCCACTGGCACAAGGTGAGTTGATTTGAGTTGAAGTAAAATGGGCAGCAAACAGGAGAAAAAAAGTCCAAATCACACTTTATACATAAGGCTATTACACCAAGACAAGAAATGACAATTATCTCCAAATCATTCAAGCTGGTTTGTAAATGTTTAATGCCTCAACAGGTGCTGTTTCTAAAACTGTGGTTGGTATTTCTACTGTAGGAATTGGATTTGGATCACTCATAATTTCATTCAGTTGCTTCATCTACGTTTTAATTGAAGCTTGGGCTCTCTTCTACCTGGTGTTCTCATTCAGATCCCAGCTCCCCTGGGCCACCTGTGAGAACACCTGGAATACAGGTAAGACTAAGTTTACTTTAAGTTGTTAAAGCTTGGAAAAAAGGGTTGATAGGGCCTTACCTCAATGGTCACAGCATCTAATCTAAAACACAGTGGTCAATTGTGTTAAAGTGTAGTTTTTAGTTGGCGAACTTCTTGTTGTTATTCACTAAAATGATAAACCACCAGGTCACCAGATTAACACATACAGTCTAAAGAAACACAAACACCTTCACATCAGCCCTACATTTTAGAGCCTTTGGTTCACTTAACCTCAATGAAATGTTTGTTTGTTCCCAAACTCAGCCAACTGTCTTGGTCTTCAGACTGTCAATTCATCTAATGTGACTGCAAATCAGACCAACACCACCTCTGCTGCAACTGAGTTCTGGGAGTGAGTCTAACTTCTTTATCTTCTAATGAGCCATAATAGGATATTATACTCATTCTATGTTTTAATGCCACCTTTTAATGCTATTGGCTAAAATTCACAACGGTAAATGTTCTAATGCAATTTTGCAAAACACAATGACAGCTTTGACTTCAAAATTACATTTTTCTCACTGACTGAATTGGAAGTCTCCAGAGTTGGGACAGAGACATTTGTTAAAGAAAACAAAGACTAGTTAAAATAATTGACTATTCATAGTAACCTGAATAATATGTTAGAGGCAACAATGAAAGATATAAAAATAATAATACAAAATAAAACGGCTAATGCGGTTCAATGTAATGTCAAATTATAGGTAGGTAAACTCAGTGGTGATCTACATATCCTATCCTTCCATGTCTCCGTTCAGCACTTTGTGTCACATCATATGTACCTCTTAAATTCCCCTCTCCTCAGGCGGCGGGTGCTGGGTATGTCTGGAGGCATTCAGGAGCTGGGCAGTGTGAGATGGGAGCTGGCCTTGTGTCTTCTGGCCTGCTGGGTTTTCTGCTACTTCAGTATCTGGAAAGGTGTCAGATCTTCTGGAAAGGTTCAATTCAATTTAATTAAATTCAATTTATTTTTATATAGCGTCAAATCATAACAGAAGGTATCTCAAGAAGCTCTATATATAGAGCAGGTCTTAGACCGTACACCATAGTTTAGAGACCCAACAAGATCCACCAGTGGGAAGAAACCTGGAGCAGAACCGGGCTCTGGGTGGGCAGCCATCTGCCAAGACCGGCTGGGGGGATAGATAGATAGATAGATAGATAGATAGAGAGAGATAGAGAGAGATAGAGAGAGAGAGAGAGGTAAGCAGCCACAATAATAGCCTAGCAGCTGTAACAACTAACACAAGTAGGACTGATAACACAAAACCAATAGCAGTGGATGTAAAAGAGTGATAATGCAACTATCGGAATTGATGTCATTGGGTTGTCCTCAGACGTGCTTTCAAGTGGAGCTTCCAGCTGTCTCAGTCCACCATACATCTGACTAGCTCGCCAGCACTGTCCAGCATCTCTCCTCAGTACGTCCATGTGTGTTGGTGTGGGACGTCCCTGTGATCGATGCCCGTGCGTTGGTTCCCACAGCATCAGCATGCTTGCTGGGTGTTCTTGATGTCTTTGGCAGTGACCGAGAAGTGTTATTCTCCAGGCTGCCACTTTGTCACTAAGTGTTGGTAATCCCTCGTTGGCATTGGTTGTCCCTCGTACAGACGGAATTAATTAATGATGGTAGCAGTTGGTGTCAAGCAGGCAGCGGACGCATGTTCGTGGAAACTGTCACAATTTGGAGAGCAGAACAAGCAGGGATGACCCAAACACAGACAACAGCAGGCTGCCTGGTGCAGTAAAAGATTTAATAAACAAAAGGCTTAAAAAACTGAGAATCCAAAATGCAGGCAGGTAACAGCAAACAGGTAACTGGCAAACAAAAATCCATCCGTAACGTTTAGAATGGCAGAACCTTTAACAACTTGTTCAACCCCCTGAGGTCTAGGATTGGGTGAAACCTGCAATCCTTCTTCGGAATTGGAAAATACACTGAATAGAACCCACTGAGCCGTGTATGCCATTCTACAGGCTCTATGGCGTCTTCTCTAAGAGGGCTACTAGTTCCTGGCTGAGGGCCAGGGATATTGCGGGATCTCTGACCACAGACATTCTGACCCCGCAGAAAGTGGGTGGCGGGCATCGGATCCGTAGTGTGTATCCCTTTGACAGTGTGGATACCACCCAAGGGTCTGTGGTCCCCTCAGGCCTTAGGTCTGCCCCCCGCACGCCCTACAACGTTTGGTGGGGCGACCACTGGGGGCTGGTCCTCTTGGCATCTGTAAAGCCAGCCGGGAAGGAGCATGCCGACGCTGATCATAGTGCCCAGAATAGCGAGAGGATCTAGTTTGTCCACCTAAGCAAGTAGGTGGATAAGAATGGCTGTGACCAGGTGGCAAAAGATCCCTCTGCCTTGGAACTGGAACTGGGCCCCGCCACAGGTCAGCAAACTGCTTGTTCTATCTGCTTGTGCACTACGCTCTAATGTCTGTCGAGCAGCCGGCCCAAACATTTGACCTGGAACCACTGGAAGGGAACGGAGGGTGCGACGACACCCCTCCGACAGAGGAGACTGCACTAGCTATGCCTGGCGGCATGCCAGCGTCACGGTTGACATCAACCTTCCCAGCTCCCTAGACATGAAAGCTAAATCCTGAAGGGATGCATCACTGAGAGTCTGAGCAGTGGGGTCCGTACCAACTTCCTGCAGGCTCTGAGACAGAGCCAGGATAAGGTGAGAAAGTGAATTACCAATACGCCCCATCCATGCTGCTATGTTATAACTCCTAGCAGGGAGATCATTAGTCAGTCAACACTGAGGACGGGGACGGAGGGCATCAGGTCTGAGAGCCTCATCTAGGGGTACTATTAAAGAGGCAATGGCAGGCTCGACCGGGGCCATATGGTCTAAACCATAGCTACCTGCCTTCTGCATGGCAGCCAAGTTTCTGCAATCACTGGTGTGATGGACAAACTTAGGGTCTGCCCAGCACCTCTGGAGCTCTTCAATATAGGGCTTAGAAGGAAGGACTGAAAAGATGGAGGACTGTGGCATCTGTCTGAAAAAGGCACGTGACAGAGCTGCTGCAACAGGAGCTTTGTCCAGGCCCAGGCGTGCCAAAGCCATCCGAATTGCTGGCTTCATTGTGGCATGACCAGCTTCAGATCCATGTAATGACCCACCATCAGACCCCTGAGAAAAGGCATCAGAGGCTTGAGAGGCTGTGGCTCTATCCACTTTTTGCCCCATATCTGTAAACAAACTGCAGTTGGTAGTACATCATCATCCTCCTGACAAGACGAGTCCATTGTGGCGGAGTCACCGCTGGAAACTGGCCTCCTATATTGAGCAGGAGCTCTTTAATCTGGGCAAACTCTGATGAAAGACTGCCAACCTTGAGAGTCTAAGTGTCCACCTTTTTAGGTGGACCATATGAGACCGCCCTGCGTCTCTTTGATGTTGTTGGATCTGCAGCCACACTAGCAGTCGGCAGCCCAGTATCACCACCTATCTCTGCAATTCTAGCCATTCTTACTGACAGTGGCATAAAGCTACAGCTCATACAGGGGTCGTCAGAGACAATGCAAGCATGCCACTGTCCTACATACAAGCTAGGCTGCTACCGCGGTGGAGTGTGCCTCTGAAAACTCTCAACACACAAGCTATTATACGGCAGAAGCGCACTCAAGCATTGCCTGATAAACTTAACAACACTCACACACTAACAAAAGCTACCATGCAGTAGCTTAACTTAACAAAATGTAAAAGATATACTCACTGTTGCATTCCTCCGAGAGCAGAGAGCCAACAACACAGGAAAGGACCAGGCGAGCCCGGTGAGCTGCCGTTCTACTCACCTGACTAGCAGTAACTTTAGTTCAGCACGAACCGTAACAGTGAAATCACCACTGTCCGTCCAAAGAAAACAGATAATGAAATTTGAAATATTAGCTTGTCGCAGCCTCTGGTGGACAAAAAATCGCAGCACCAATCCTCAGGACTACAACCACAACCCAAGACCAAGACAGAATCATTTTAAATATCTATGCATTTGCGATGCATATAAACATCAATAACCTTTACCAATTTTCTTTTCATTTAAGGTGGCGTATTTCACAGCCACGTTCCCCTACGTAATGCTCCTGGTGCTGCTCATCAGAGGCTTGACTCTCCCTGGAGCTTGGGAGGGGATCTACTACTACCTGTATCCAGACCTGAACCGCCTGGCGAACCTTGAGGTGGCCCGTTTATTTGATCCAACTGTAGAATTAAAATCTGTGTAAATGTTTTAAGTTACTTCTTAAGGGTTTATTAATCTATTTAACTGTAATATGTTCCAACCACGTCTAAATGCAAAAGTATTTATAACCGTTCTGAATGGCCACACATTCGAAGCAAAAAGCCTGCAGTTCTCCCTTACCCTCTTTCTGGCTGCATCACTCTGGGTCTATAATCTTTCTCCAAGAGCTTTGTGTCTTTTGTGGGTCTATGTTGTCTCAACATGGTGAATAATACAAATGGTGGATAAGGGCGCACACTTATTAAGGTGTGGGTTTGGTTTGGTTTGGTTCACTGGCTGGGAAATGGCTGGCTGGCTCTTTGGTGACATCCTCCTCCTGAGTCCTCCTGATTAGGGCCCCGATTAATCAAGCATCTCTGAATTACTGTTAGGAATCACATTGAACGTTAAACTAGAACACCTATTTCAGTATATAATACACTTTTTCTTACATTGCAGGTCTGGATAGAAGCAGGATCTCAAATATTTTTCTCCTACAGCCTGACTGAAGGGACTCTAAATGTCCTGGCCAGCTATAATGAGTACAACAACAACTGTTATAAGTATGTACATGTCCAATATCACAAGAACTTTAATATCATACTGTGTTGATTTTAGAAGAAGGTTTTGTCAGATTACAGAATAATCTAAAGACAATATATTACAAGACATTTACTTTGCAAGTGTTCATAGGAATGTCTTCTTTTTGACAAGGGTCTATTGTCTCTCTGTGGCCTCTAGGGACTGCTTCTGGCTCTGTCTGCTGAACAGTGGGACCAGTTTTGTTGCTGGATTTGTCGTCTTCTCTGTACTTGGATTCATGGCTCAGAAACAGGGTGTTACTGTTGACACCGTGGTCGAGTCAGGTAAAGATTCAATATGACATGCTGTTGAAATTTCATATTAAGTCCAGATACAAATAACTTTGTCTTTCTTGTTTATTTCCTGTTCACAGGTCCAGGTTTGGCCTTCATTGCTTACCCTCAGGCAATAGCTCTGATGCCTTTGCCACAGCTTTGGTCTGTCTGCTTCTTCCTGATGCTCATACTACTGACTGTTGACACACAAGTAAAATGTTTTTGTTGCATTACCTAGTGATCAATCACCACTGTATTGCAGGCACAAAACTGAATTATTTGCTAATTGTATTTCATCCCCAGTTTGTGACGGTCGAAAGTTTTATCACTTCGATAAGTGACTTGTTTCCGAAGCTGCTTTGCAAACCAGGAAGACATGAGATGGTTGCCCTTTTCATCTGTTTATTCTACTTCCTCATAAGTCTGACGTTGGTCACTGAGGTGCATGAAATATTTCCATGAGGATACTTTCAAACATCTATTGTCACAAAATGTTTTTAAAACTATTTCTCATATCGTCTCTTCCTGCTGCAGGGAGGGATTTACGTATTCCAGCTGATTGATTATTATGGGGCTACGAGAGCTTGTAACTATTTCATGGCTTTATCGGAGTGTCTGGCTCTGGCCTGGAGTTTTGGTATGCAAAAAAATACATTGAATCCCTTTTTCATGATATTATCTGACTATTTGTATATATCCTTGCTTCAAATGTCTTTTTCAACAATCAGTTATGACGTTACGTCTTTTTAAACTGCCCCTAGTCAAAACACAAGATGAATAAAATGCTTGAGGGGTTTCTATGATTTCATTAGATAGCTTTGGTCAGACTGGTTGCATCACCTGAATGTAACCAGATTCTTTATCCTTCTGCCTTGGTCACACTCTTATTTTAGCTACAATACTCTGCAATGCTAATAAAACGTTATATAACTTTGGAACTCGTTTAATGCACAGTCTGGGAATTTCTATCAGGTGCTGATCGTGTAATTAACATCATTGAGGACATGACAGGACAGAGACCATCTGCTTTCTTCAAACTGTGCTGGAAATACATCATTCCTCTGCTGTCACTGGTGAGTCAGAAACGTTTTAACAGAAACAAAATAACAAGACTAGTGTTGACGAGTCTACGGCCCTGCTAGCTGGTCTGATAGACTGTACATGGGCACAGCTGTGCTGGGAGCGTTGTTAAAGCATCATAGTTTAGTTTGTCAGTTAACATTCAAGACAAATTACAGCTGAGTATGATAAGGATGCCCTTAGTTTTGCAGGATAAATTGAAAAATTTGACCTGATGATGGTGCTAGAGGAAAGGTTAAGATATTAAAATGTATCCTGAGGAGAACATGACTGTCTGAACCAAATTTCACGACAATCCATTTAATAGTTATGGAGACATAACCAAAAATGTCAACCCGAACGTGGCACTAGAGGAAAAGTCGGGCGATGACCCGAATCGGTAGGATTCATCATCATGTTAGTCCATCTCATCATTTGTTGAGATATTTCAGTCTAAACCAAAGTGGACTGACTGACATTGTCATGCTGCAAGCATGGCTAAAAGTCAGAGCTCACGTTAACATACATATCAATCTGTAGAACCTAAAACTTCTTTTGCTGTGGCAAACTGTTTACTACCAACAATCTGTGTTCACAGTCCAGCAGGAGTAAACTAGTCTGGCTTTTCTTCAGTTTTCCTCTTTTTTTCCAGTAATAATGCAAGATGTATTTGTGCAGAATAACTGAGGATATTTGAAAGGGTCTCTGTACTAATACGGAGTTTTTTCCCCCCACAAACATTACTCGCTTCACCTTCACAGATTTCCCTTATCCTGTACCTGGTTGATTACAAACACCTCCGGATTAATGACTGGTACATTTACCCTGACTGGGCGTACGCACTAGGATGGACCATGACACTCTCCTCTGTTCTCATGGTGCCACTGTGGGCAGCTGGACAGATGTGTTCAACAGCAGGAACCATCAGACAGGTCAGTGTTCATAGAAGACGTTTCTGCAACTCTGGATGCCTCAAAAAGAGCTCAATGTTTTGATTTGATTGATGATTTAATCTTATATTTTGTGGCCACCCATCAATGGGTGCTCTGCAATATCACTCATTGTTTTTTGCTTTTCAAATAGTGTGAAAAGAAGTATAGTGTAGCTTTTACACCGTGTTGGATGAGATTGAAGCCCATGCAGTCATACTGGGTAGTTGGGTATGGTGGACTGTATGATACATCATCCAAATCCTTCGGTGTGGACTGAGGGGGATGGCTGTCCTACGCTTTTTAGCTCCGGGGTCAAAATGTCCATATAGTTATTAAAGTAGTGTGTAAACCTACTAATTTTGTGTGTTTCTGTGTTCCTGTGTTCCAGCGTTTGTCTGTCCTTTGTCGTCCTGTTGAAGATCCAGCCTGGCAGAGGAGAGAAATGGGAGAGGAGGGAACAACTGTTGAACTGAGGACGTCTGCAGTGACAACTTAGTGTGACCTGTAAAGTCACAATAACTAGACGGTTCAATTTATCATTCGGTCATTTATCAATTAGCTAAAAACTTTGGTTTGGGGCATTTCACTGGTCTTTTTGTCAGAAATAGTATAATTCTAACTGTCTAACAGTAGCCAGTCAGTCATCCCAGTTATCAATAAGTCAAGTATTATTAGTATCAGTTTTTCAGTGTCCAGAAAATGTGAAAATTCTGATCTCATGATTTACTTTCATTACCATCATATATCAATCAAATTTCATTGTGTGCATCTTGTAAATAAACGTCCATGAATAAATATCAAAGAAGGTGTTTTGACATGTTTGTGTGCGTAAATCTTTTAATGTGAAGAGTCCCTGAAGTTCCCAAGAACCAGAGGAGCGACTTACTGTCTGGAAATACATGTAGTGTATTTCTAACCAGTGTGCACTCCAAGGCTGCACAACACTGTAATACCCATATATAAAGTCCTCATGTCTTTCTTTATATGTAAAGGATTAGAAACACATCAAAAAGGGTGATGCACCAAACAACCCAACACAGAGCACACCAATGTATTTTACTCATCATGAAATTAACGTCTGATTTCCTATGCTAAATATTTGTATTGCAGTATTTTTACCAGTAATGTTGCTTTTAATCGCTAGTGCATTTTCTGAAGTAAAATGGCCTCTCACACTGTTAGTTACCAAGGATTACAAAATGAAAAACAGTAATGGGATATTTACTGTGCATCTTTACAGTAATGTAAAATTACAGGTTAATTATATCATGTTTGTGTCTTTAAATGAAACCCTTGGTAGCTGAGAGATAACAAAAGTGAAACTAGACAAGATTGATCACATGTATCACAGGAGACCAGAAACAGTTGGGAAGAACTTTTAATGTCAAACTCAGCAGTTACGCAGCAGGGCAGGTAAAGCAATTTACAGTGCAGTTCAACAATCCAGCAATGAATCTCCAGAGTCTCTGACTACCCGGTTGGTTCAGCGGGCCGAATCGGAGCAAGAAACAGGTGAGTGGGTAGTGATGTTTGCACACACACACACACACACACACACACACACACACACACACACAGTACAGAACAGGTAAAGGCGACGGTACCATAGAGAAGCAGGCAGAGGATCTGAAACCAGGTAAACAAACAGTCCAAGTTGACGAACCAGTAGGGGAGAGGCAGAAGGTAAGTCGAAGCCAGGCAGAGGATCAGGAAGCCACAAGGTAGGCACAAATAGAACACACAGACAAAAACAAGTATGGTGACACAGTGAGAGTCTCTGCACCACAGGGAACCACAGGTAAGTAGACTGGAACACTCAACCTGTAGTGTTGCTGTCGGACGGAAACACCAGGCAGCCACAGGCAAATAGGAATCAAGAACACAGAAGCAGATCTCAAGGTCGGGGACATAAGGCTGGTGGGTTTACCGGGAATCAGACGAAACAGGTAGGTCAGAGGCAGGCAGGGTCCACAACAAGAAATCAGTCCGATGGAGAGTCTTGCATAGGTGGCGAAGAACAATCTGGCAAACAGTGTCTGTGAGGCTGGGGTATATATTGTATACTGGCAGTGAGCAATGAGGACCAGGTGGACAGAATTGCCTTGATGAGATGGCGTGACTGAAGCTGAGGAGTGGGAAAACCAGGGTGAATGGAATATTACTGAATGGGAGCTGGATGACTGGGCATGTAGAAATGAGCAGGTGATCAGTAATGCAGAACTGTGACAATTAATGTGTGAGTGCGGAACCCGACGGGAATTTGCAAGTGTCTGGCCACAACCATAGTCCAGCTCAAGATAGAGATTTAGAATGTACATGAGGCCCATTTGCACATAATATAAAAATATTAGAATTTTAAACGGTAAAAACAATCCAAAAACCAGTTGGAGTAATGAACACTTATGGCCACTTAATGGAAAAGACTAACTTTATTAATTGACACTGAAAAGAAAAGAAAGTTATATAAAAACAGTCAAATGACATACTGGAACATGTGAATCTGTCTCTTGAGACAACATTTGAATGGCAAAGTTATTCTGAATAACATTTTGTTACAGTAGCTGTTGGAAAGTACTTTCATTGAAATCTTAATATCTTATTTGCCTTAGTGACCTGGGTCAGATGTAAGAGGATGATGGATGAATCGATGACGAGAATAAAGATCTCATGCCTGCACTCGTTATCAAAGGTATTTCAACAAAACATCATATATGTGTGTCAACACTGAGGAAAATGAGCATCAGGAAATAGCAGACAGTCCAGACGTGTGGCAAAAGCATCATAGCTGTTGAGGTTCAAAGTTAATTGTCGACCTTGGGAACAGCATTGACAAAACAATCTTACCTCAAGGTCCATGTAGTAGCTGTTCTGGAGCTTAAAATCATATCACATGATCTTCATCAGCAGATGGAGTTTGCCCAGGTCTCATAGAATTGTAGATGATCAAATTTCAGAGCACTTTCATAACTTTTCTTACATCTATCCATCCATCCATCATCTTCCGCTAATCCACGGCCGGGTCGTAGGGGCAAGCAGGTTTAGCAGGGTATTACAGACATATTCCAGCACTTACTGTGGCAACCTGAGGCGTTTCCAGGCCAGACAAGATACACTGTTCAAAAAAATTAAGGGAACACTTAATCATCACAGTATAACACCAAGTTAGTTCAACTTCAGGGATATCAATCTGTCCATTTAGGAAGCACAAGTGATTGTGAATCACTTTCACCAGCTTGTGGTGGCTGTAGTATTAGTGTTTTGCAACATATTATTGTCCTACACTAACAAAGGTTTGTCACCATGTTCAGCAGAGCACCGCGTCCAACGCTTTATTAAGTTGTTAAAGCCCACAGTAATAACGTAACATGGTGTCAGAAGTGGTCCCTAAGGGAAAAAGAAGAAGCCAGATGTGAGCCTTGCTTGTGAAGATCGGAGATAATTCGCACAGCACAAATTCCGACTGATTGTTACACCATCTCAACAGGCTAAGCTAACAAGCTAGCAAACGACTTCACAAAGCCGGAAGAATGGCCAAAGTGGATCCGTCGCTTTGAAAAATACAGGATAGCATCAGGGCGAGAATTACAGCCAGATGAAAACCAAGTTAACACTCTCATCTATACAATGGGAGACGAAGCTGAGGATGTGATAACTTCACTGACCCTGTCGGAGCAAGAAACGAGTGAGTACAACACATTGAAATAAAAACTGGACGCACATTTTGTAGTCCGAAGAAATGTGATTTTTGAAAGAGTTAAATTTAACCAAAGACAGCAAGAAGTAGGAGAGAGCGCGGAGAGTTTCATTACAGCTCTACATTGCTTAGCAGAGCATTGCGGCTACAGAGCGCTGCACAGTGAAATGATTAGAGACAGACTCGTCGTTGGAATAAGAGACAAAAGACTGTCGGAACAACGGCAAATGGACCCTGAACTGACTTTAGAAAAAGCAGTCACCCGGATTTGCCAGAGTGAGCTTGTAAAGAAACAACAAGGCCTGCTCAAGAATAACTTCAAGTCAGACAGTCACTCCTGTAATGTCGACATCATTAAAGCACACACAAAACCATTTAAGCCTGCAAAATAAACACAACAGAGCCAGATTCAAGATGAATGGAAAATTAAAAAATGACACAGAGAGAAACAATAATGTGGCAGATGTGGCAAAACACTCTCTCACAGCAAACACCAGTGCCCAAATAGAGATGTACTTTGCAATCAGTGTAAAAAGAAAGAACACTATGCAAGAGTATGCCGATCAGGAGCTGTAGGAGAAATCTAGGTTGCAGGAGATGATGAAGATGATTGGATTGCTGCAATAAAAGTAAATGACTAGGACTGCGAGCTCAAAATAGACACAGGAGCAGATGTAACTGTGTTGCCAGAGAGAGTATCAAGCCTTGATACAGAGACCAAAGTTGCTGCCTACAGTGATTAAGCTGTATGGTGCAGGCATGTCCCCACTTAAAGTGAGAGGGAAATTTACAGCTAAACTGAGCACAGTCGGCAAAAGTGTACTGAAACCAGTGTACGTAGTGAATGGTTTGACAAAGGGTTTACTTAGTCGCGCAGCAAGTGTAGCTCTTTGACTAGTAAAGAGAGTGGACACAGTGTCATTGAACTCTGTAGAATCAGTGAAACAGCAGTTTCCAAAACTATTTAGTGGCTTTGGTAGATTAGAGGGGGAGAACAAGATTGAGCTAAAAGCAGATGCCAAACCATTCGCACTGTCAGTTCCCAGACTTGTCCCACTACCTCTTCTACCAAAAGTTAAGAGAGATCTAGCCCGCATGGAACAGCTCAGAATGATTTCCAGAGTTGAGCAGCCCACAGACTGGTGTGCAGGGATGGTCCCAGTTCCAAAGCCGGATGACAAAGAAGTTTGCATATGTGTGGATTTAACAAAGTTGAACAACTCAAAAGAGAAAGACACATGCTTCCTTTGGTGGAACACTACCTAGGGCAGCCAGAGGGCGCCAAAGTATTCTCAAAACTGGATGCAAATTCAGGATTTTGGCAAATTCCCTTATCAAAGGAATTCACCCTTCTCACCACATTCATTACTCCATATGGGAGGTACTGCTTCAACAGACTCCGCTTTGGCATCTCCTCTGCACCAGAGCACTTTCAAAAAAGAATGTCTCAGCTGCTGGAAGGTCTGGAAGGAGTCGTTTGCCAGATGGATGATGTTCTGGTCCACACAGTGACACAGGCCCAGCACGATGCATGACTTCTTGCGGTATTAAAGAGGCTGGAAGAAGCAGGTGTGACACTCAAAGAGGGGAATGTGTGAATTCTCCAAAACCTCCGTCAAATTTCTGGGGCAGATCATTGATGGGACTGGAGTAAGAGCAGACCCAGACAAGGTGAGAGCTGTCACCAACATGAATGAGCCCACAGATGTCAGCGAGGTAAGAAGATTTCTGGGAATGGTCAATCATTTTGGTGAATATCTCCAACACCTCGCAGAAAAGACATAGCCATTGAGAGAACTACTGAGCAAAAAGAACGTTGACCTGGGGAGGCGACCACCAGTGTTGGCGCTTTATAACCCCAGAGCACATTCAACAGTTTCAGCTGATGCCCCATCCTATGGACTACGAGCTGTATTGCTTCAGAAACAAGAGGATGGCATAGTAAAACCAGTCACCTACGTTTCAAGAGTGCTCACCAACACTGAACAGAGATACGCTCAAACAGAGAAGGAGGCTTTAGCCATCACTTGGGCGTGCGAGCGATTCTCAGACTTCCTGATCGGTATTGTGTTTCACATTGAAACTGACCACAAACCTTTAGGACCACTTTTGGGAACGAAGAACTTGGATGAGCTACGCCCACGTGTACAGAGACTGAGAATGAGACTGATGAGATACTCGTGCACTGTTTCTCATGATCCAGGCAAGAACATAGCAACAGCTGATGTGCTCTCCAGAGCACCAGAAAGAGCATCAGGAGACAAAAATCTAGAGACTGAGATAAAGGTTAAATAAGGTAAGGTTAAATAATAAAAGAATAATTCCTGTCTAACTAAAGAACATAAACAAAAGTTTAATGAGAGACTAATAGACATTGGATGTAGGAAAACTGTTTCGAGAAGGTTCGCTTTGTCTCCCAGCACAGTCTCAAGAGCATGAGGAGATACCAGGAAACCGGCCGTTACACAAAGAGGGCTGGACAGGGCCTTAGAAGGGCATCAACCCAGCAGCAAGACCGGTATCTGCTCCTTTGTGTGAGGAGGAACAGGATGAGCACTACTGGAACCCTACAAAATGACCTCCAACAGGCTACTGATGTGCATGTTTCTGACCAAACTGTCAGAAACAGACTCCATGAGGGTGGCATGAGGGCCCCACGTCCTCTAGTGGGACCTGTGCTCAAAGCCCAGCACCGTGCAGCTCGATTGGCATTCGCCAGAGAACACCAGAACTGGCAGGTCCACCATTGGTGCCCCGTTCTCTTCACAGATGAGAGCAGGTTCTCACTGAGCACATGTGACCGGTGTGAAAGAGTCTGGGGATGCCGTGGTGAATGTTATGCTGCCTGTAACGTCATCCAGCATGACCAGTTTGGCGATGGGTCAATGATGGTCTGGGGGGGCATATCCTTAGAGGGTCCCAAAGACCTCCATGTCATAGCCAACGGTACCCTGACTGCTGTTAGGTACGGACATGAAATCCTCAGAGCGATTGTCAGACCTTATGCTGGTGCAGTAGGCCCTGGGTTCCTCCTGGTGCAGTAGGCCGTGGGTTCCTCCTGCTGCAGTGGGCCCTGGGTTCCTCCTGGTGCAGGGCAATGCCCGGCCTCATGTGGCCAGAGTGTGTACGCAGTTCCTGGAGGATGAAGGAATTGATGCCATTGACTGGCCCTCACATTCCCCTGACCTAAATCCAATTGAGCACCTATGAGACGTTATGCATTGGTGCATCCGACGCCGCCAAGTACCGCCACAGACTGTCCAGGAGCTCACTGATGCCCTGATCCAGGTCTGGGAGACCATCATCAGGAGCATGCCCAGACGTTGTGGGGAGTGCATACAGGCACGCGGGGGCCGTACACACTACTGATAACATTGTGAGTTGCCATGATGAAATTCATGCAAGTTGGATCAGCCTGTGATTTACATTTTTTACTTTGATTTTCGGTGTGATTTTGAATCCAGCCCTCAGTGGGTTGATGATTTTGGTTTCCATTAACCGTTGTTATGTCATTTTGTTCTCAACAAATTATACAATGTACATCAGTAAAGATTTTACACTTGAATAATTTGTTTATCAAGATCTGATGTTTGATTTAAGTGTTCCCTTAATTTTTTTGAACAGTGTATATAATTTCTCCAGTATGTTCAAGGTCTACCCGGGTCTTTTACCAGTTGTACGTACCCTGATCAGATGCCCGAACCACCTCAGCTGACCATTTTGATGCAAAGGAGCAGCAGCTCTACTCTGAGCTCCTCACCCTTTCTTTAAGGCTGAGCCCCACCCTACATAGGAAGCTCATTTCGGCCGCTTGTATTCCCGATCTCATTCTTTCGGTCACTACCCAAAGCTTGTGACCATAGAGGAGGGTGGGAACGTAGATGGACTGGTAAATTAACAGCTTTGCTTTCCGGCTCAGCTCCCTCTTCACCACAACAGTCCAATACAACGCCCTTATCACTGCTGACAGATCACCGCACCAAACCGCCTGTTTATCTCCCGCTCCATTTTATCCTCATTCTTGAACAAGAACCCAAGATACTAGAACTCCCTCCCTCAAGGCAGTGACTCACTCCCAACGCAGAGGGCGCAATCCCGTGTTTATGGCAGACTTATAGGTACTGACTCTTGTGGTGGCCGTTTCTGTTAAAACAAGACACAAACCAAGGTAACAACTTGTCTTTCAAGTAATTTTAATAAAAAAGCATATATTAATAAGAAAAGTATCTGCAGATGGACTCACGAGCACTGGCAAGTGAGCCCCGAACACAAGAGTAGTCAGTATTTATACATACTAAAGCATATCACACAGATAAGTGCAAAGAAGAGAAAGATAGAAAGTGAATCGTTATCATTACGTCAGCACAGAACAGACAATAGCGCATCACAAGACATAACAAGTACTTCAGCCCTCTGTTGTTTACAGTCACAGAAGATAAAACTGTCGGGTCACTGTTTTAATGCTTATGGTGACAAGGTCTGCTAGATGTGAGGCCCTGAGATTATCTAATGGTACAGTGTTAACTGCAGATGTGAAAATTGCAATTACACTCTCATGCTTCACACTCAGCTGCAAAATTCCCCAGTGTGTGCTGAAGGTCATGGTCTGATGGAGCCAACAGAACCACATCATCTGCAAAGAGCGGAGACACAATTCTGAGGTCCCCAAACTGGACACTATCCTCCACCTGGCTGCGCTTTGAGATCCTGTCCATGAAAATCACAAATAGAATTGGTGACAAGGGACAACTCTGGCAGAGGCCAACAACCACTGGAAACGTGTTTGACTTTATGCCGAGTACACGGATGCAGCTCTCACGTTGGTTATAAAAGGACCGGATTGCTCGTAGCAAGGGTCCCGGTACCCCATATTCCTACAGTACACCCCACAGGACTCTCCAGGGTACATGGTTGTAAGCCTTCTCCAAGTCCACAAAACACATGTAGAGAGAATGGGCAAATGCCCATAATCCCTCCAACAGCCCTGCAAGGGTAAAGAGCCCATTGCTCCACGGCCAGGACGGAATCCGCATTGTTCCTCCTGGATCTGAGGCTCCACAATCGGTCTGAGTGAATTATACATATTCATGACTGAATAACATTTGCTCTTGCAAAATAAACAGGAAGCACCCTCGGACCGGTTTTTGTATTTAAAGAAAATTGATTGGCTGAGATCAATCACCCCCCTTTCCCATGGCTCCTGCTCGCCACGTTGTTTATGCTCAGCGCATAAACGTGCTGCAATGGCAGTGAAAACCGTGATTTTAGAAAAGCAAACTTGAACAATTGTGTGACGAAGCAGCCATAGCAACACAGTCAACAACATGGAGCTAATGCATGAGAATTGTGAGGAGAGGAAGAGGGAGTGAAGTAGTGTTGACCCAGTTATTATAGTTCAAAATAGGTTTTGGAGGTTTAGATTGTATAAAAAATAGCAAATAATATTATATATTTAAATGTATACATATACAAATATTTTAATTATATATATACTGTAAATATATATATAATTAAAACATTTTACATATATATTTAATTTCCACTGCAGTTAAAAAATAGGCCCTGAGGCACCCTCAGCACCACACTTCCTGCACCGATGTGTTTAATGCCTCAACAGGTGCTGTTTCTAAAACTGTGGTTTGTATTTCTACTGTAGGAATTGGATTTGGAACACTGATAATTTCACTCTGTTGCTTCACCTACATTTTAATTGAAGCTTGGGCTCTCTTCTACCTGGTGTTCTCATTCAGTTCCCAGCTCCCCTGGGCCACCTGTGAGAACACCTGGAATACAGGTAAGACTATGAAGTTAACTTAAAGTTGTTAAAACTTGGAAAAAAAGTTGGATGCTGTCTAACTTAGTGGTCACAGCATGTGAACTAAAACACAGCAGTGGGTTAGGATTCATTTTTTGTGTTTTTTAGTTGATAAACTTGTTGTTACAAAACATAAACCACCAGGTCGCCAGATTAACACATACAGTATAAACAAACACAAACACCTTTAAATCACCCTAACAATTTATTGTTACGATGTAGTTAGTTGGACCCACATGCAGACTCAAAGGCAGAATAAATAGGAAGGATATATTGGAAGGGTTACTGGGGACGCAGGTGGAATGAGTGGTGAGGCAGCTGCAGGGCAGGCGCGTCTATATAGGCAAACTAGCCTATTGCCTACTAACACTTTGGCAAGGGCGGCTAAATGTGGGCCAACTATTCATCGTGAGCAAGATAACAATAGTAATAATATAATAATAAAAACTAACCAATAGCAGTAAATAAAGGCTGACAGGTTGGAGGGGACTGGGCCAATTCAGACTTAACCTCATTTTTGTTGAAATCTGATTCGCTCAGTAATTTTCATCGTGAACCTGACAAACTGTGACTAGTGTTCTAGCTCACCTAGGCTTGACTCAGTTTTGATTCAGTGCAATGGTGACGTGCATAGGCTGGCCAGAGGTAGCAGGTGAGTGGGTTGCACAGCAGGCATGTAATGGTCCTGGAGCGCAGAAAAAAGAGATAGCGATTAGCTAGTAATATCACACATGGAAACAATCACTAGGAACATGAGAGGCCTGAAGCGGTGATCATCACAGTAGCTGAAAGCAGGACAGGAACGACACATGTTGAGTCTGAAATCTCAAGCCTTGGGCTAGGAACGGCTGAGATCCCATCTCAATGTTCTTCTATGTTCATTTATAATAGAGTCAGAAAGTCAACACAGTTTACTCAAATAAATCACATAATGCTGTACAAGTATATTGCAAAAAGCAGAGTTTTCATTGTGTTTCATATCACATACACAAACACAACCAATCTCATCTCTATCTCTATCTCATCTCCCTATATACTTGGAACAAAGAACTAATCCCTCCTATCCTGCCATCATAAATTTTGGTATTCTTCAATTCTACTGGTCTCTGTCTAAATATTCTATTAGTCAGCATATACCCTATTCCATACACGTGATCTAGATACCTCCTCTGTCAGATACAGATTCCCTGTTTTGGGCCTCCTGCAGCTGCGAGGTGACTTCGAGTTTGCATTACATCACTAAAGTTGTGAGTGGCCAGTGTGAGTATTACAGCACTGAGGTCTATACAGCAGCATTATGATAGTACGCTGTTTCAGTAGTAAAAATAGGGTTATAGGATTAATACTTTTATCATTGTGTATCACATTTTTATATAGTTAAAAGAGATTACTTCCACAGCAGCTGTAACCCAAACACGCCCCACCACAGTGGCTTCCGCGGTCCGCTGATGTACTATGAGATGAGTATGAGATATTGATGTCATCATCATCTGCAGATGAAGCCGGCACCTCAGCAGGGATGATAGGAGGCAGCGGCGGAACGTAGGCGGCAGGAGCGGGGACGTCGACGGTATCGATCTTGGATTCTGGCTCACTGTCATCGCAGTGGAGTGTTGTAAACCTGTCTAGTCATTTCATTTAGTCCAAATGTAATGACTGGACGACTACCTGCCTACCTGTCTATCTACCTGTCTATCTACCTGCCTACCTGTCTGTCTACCTGTCTACCTGTCTATCTACCTGTCTATCTACCTGTCTACCTGTTCCATCTACCTGTCTATCTACCTGTCAGCCGAACTGTCTATCTACCTGTCTACCTGTCTACCGAACGGTCTATCTTCCTGTCTACCTGTCTATCTACCTGTCTATCGACCTGTCTATCTACCTGTCAACCGAACTGTCTATCTACCTGTCTACCTGTCTATCTACCTGTCTACCAACCTGTCTATCTACCTGTCTACCAACCTGTCTACCGGCCTGTCTATCTATCTGTCTACCCGTCTATCTACCTGTCTGCCTGTCTACCGACCTGTCTATCTACCTGTCTGCCTGTCTACCGACCTGTCTATCTACCTGTCTGCCTGTCTACCGACCTGTCTATCTACCTGTCTACCCGTCTACCGACCTGTCTACCTGTCTACCGACCTGTCTATCTA
>CAKAOH010038041.1:0-38629 GCA_916701665.1 Sebastiscus tertius
AAAATCCCAGTAGATCAGCAGTTTAATACTCAGACCAGCCCGTCTGGCACCAACAACCATGCCACGTTCAAAGTCACTTAAATCCCCTTTCTTCCCCATTCTGATGCTCGGTTTGAACTTCAGCAAGTCGTCTTCACCACGTCTAGATGACGTAATGCATTGAGTTGCTGCCTTGTGATTGGCTGATATTGAACAGGTGTGCCTAATAAAGTGGCCTGTGAGTGTGTGTATATATGGGATTCCTGTCGTCTCTTTACATACATAAATGAGGAAAGGGAGGTCATTCAGGTTTCTGTCCATCGCCCTTCTGAGTGCTCCAAACCTCGCCTTCAATCACCATTCGGCCTCAAATTGTTTAATGTGTCCCTGTTTTGTCCTCCTGTGACTGGGACATTTTTTCAGATATAAAGTAGTAATTAGTCCGAGCAGTGCTAACAAAACCTAAAAAAGTCTGACATCTTTGTTGTTGTTTCTGGCGCCTGCTCATGACACGAAGCAACAATGAGAATAAAATGAGGAGAGGACGCCATCGTTTCCCAAATCATCTCCTGTCTGATCTAACGTTACCCATTTCATAACATGTGATAATAATAAACAAATCTCATACTAATACGTTATATGATAATGGTATCTGGTGGTCGGACTCTGCAGGGGTCTAGTATAGAAATCTACATTGTCTACAGCAGCTGCCAGAGCCGCTTTGCCCCCTGAATGTGCCGCACGCACCCAGTAATGTTTGTATACAAGAAACACGTCTATAAAACTGTTGAAATTGCTGTTGAAGTCACTGCTCAGACAGACACAGGTGTATCCAGTATGTAAACGTGTGTGTTATTACCATGAAAACAGAGTCTGGGTCTGCTCGGTTGTGCTGCAACATGACAGCGTCATATTTACGAACAGTTTTTAAAGCCTGCATTCCTTCCCACCTTTGAGCTCCTCTTCTCCTCGCCTGTTAAGGTGCGGGTGGCTCTGCTCACAGGTGTAACACGCTTCACACACACACAAACACACACACACACACACACACACATACACACACACTTTGATCTGAGGGGTGGTTCGTTCAACTGGTGGGAATTTCCCCTTGTATGGCTGAAGGAGGGTCCTCTTCCTCTACCTTCCAAAAAAAATAAAATAATCCTCTATTTCTTCTTCCTCCAAGTCTTCTGAAGCTTCACGATGGTTGCCCTTTGGGGTTGGAAGCCTTGCACACTCCTCCTCCTCTTCCTCGCTCCCTTTTTTCTTCCTCTCCTCCTCCACCTCCTCCTCCTCTTCCACCCACTCTCAATCCTCCCGTTGTTCGTCGCCCTGTGATCCCTTCACAACCGGGCCACCAAGGGTTTTCCATAGGTCTCCTATAAGGTCTCGGTGTCACACATCAAACAGGCCCTTCATGACATGTTCACTGTGTTGCTGACGAGAGCTTATAGGAAGAAGGAGAGCGTGAATGAGGGTTTCTTTCTTTCTCCTCCATCTTTCAAGATTTAAAAAAAAGATGTATTGATTTGAGACTTTCATTGGAGTGTGGAGCAATGTTGGTTTACCTCGTCTGTGAATTAGCACGGCGGAGCTTTGACAGGATTTTCCGTTGTAAAAGCAAATGATGGCCTTGAAACGGGGAAGCACCTCCTTCACCCGGCCCCCCACCTCTCTGCTCCCCTCAGGGGGAACGTTTTAATTTTCTGCTCTGGTTTAAGACTTTCCTCACAACAACATGAGGACTGGAGGATGCATAAGTAACCAGCTAAATTAAAATGTGGAAAAATAAATCCCTTTTCAAAATTATGCAAACTCCAGCTGCACCGGCTTCCCCTTTTAAAATATTTAATCACGATTAATCGCACATTTTTTATTTGTTCAAAATGTACCTTAAAGGGAGACTTGTCAAGTATTTAATACTTATCAACATGGGAGTGGGCAAATACATACATGTCAACCCTCCCAATTTTCCCAGGAGACGTTTTTTTTTGCTCTCTCGTTTTCCTCCCGGAGTCACACTTCTCCCGTTTTTCACACCTTTTTTCCTTTTTATTATCGCAACAACTGCTTCAGGCACTCTACAGCGTGTACTGTATAAGCCTTACTGTTTCCACTTAGACAACAACAGATCTACACCAAATGTCATTCCTGACAACGCGAGTTGAGCTGCGCTCGCCACACATCACAGCGTGCAGCGCCCAAGTTGAGCTTTTATTCACACAGCAAAAAGCCGTTGGAAATAACGTGTTTCAGAGCGCAGTGGTGCCGTTGTTGCATTGTGTCTGAAAGAACCTTCAGTGAGTGATAGACGGAGAGAGAAAGAAATACTCAAGCAGGAGCGAAAAATGAATAAAAACTGATTAATATCAGTTTATGCCAGAGATTCATGCTTCAAGTTCACGCCAGAGCGGTGAATTGTTAATTTTTCTTTCCTGAGAATTAAAAGTAAAATCAAAAGTAGGCCTATTTAACATAAAAATTCTGTGGCAGTGTACTTAATATTTTGTTATTTTCATTCTTTAAAAGTCACCAGAATGCAGGAAACAGTCTCTGAAACTAATTTCTCTGACCCTCCCTATTTTTGAGATCTCAAGGTTGGCAAGTATGGGGAAATAATCTTGATTTATACAAATGCATGTATATATTTATTACTGGAGATCAATTAACAACACAAAACAATGACAGATATTGTCCAGAAACCCTCACAGGTACTGCATTTAGCATAAAACAATATGCTCCAATCATAACATGGCAAACTGCAGCCCAACAGACAACAACAGCTGTCAGTGTGTCAGTGTGCTGACTTGACTATGACTTGCCCCAAACTGCATGTGATTATCATAAAGTGGGCATGTCTGTAAAGGGGAGACTCGTGGGTACCCATAGAACCCATTTACATTCACACATCTGGAGGTCAGAGGTCAAGGGACCCCTTTGAAAATGGCCATGACAGTTCTTCCTCTCCAAAATTTAGCATAAATTTGGAGCGTTATTTAACCTCCTTCTCGAGAAGGTAGTATGACATGATTGGTACCAATGGATTCTTGAGGTTTTCTAGTTTCACATGATGCCAGTATCTTCCTGCTACAACCTAAAAATCACAAGTTGCGTTAATGTGTTAAAGAAATTAGTGACGTTAAAACAAATTTGCATTTACGTGTTATCATTGCGTTAACTTTGACAGCCTTAAATAAGAAATGCACGATTAGAACCCAGTTTTACTTTTATTTCATGTTAAATTTGGAGACCAGTACACAGAACAAAGATGTGTCTGTGCAAAGATGCATTTAGGAAATTGAACCCCATATTATCCTGTAATACCAAACACTTTCGTAGCAAGAATCAGGGTTAAGATAAGGTGACGGGGTTGTGGTTAGAGAGACTGTTGTGTAACCGAAATGTCACAGGTGCAATCTGTGCTGCAGTCATGTAGAAGAAGCCGTATGGTACGTCCATCTGAAGACTGCCGTTTCTTTCCTCTCCTTATTCTTCACAGTTTAAAATGAGAAAGACTGCAGCACTCAGAGATCCAGAGATCTGAAATAACTCAAAACTTTCCTGCACCTGTGTTCCCCATGTCTCCGGCTCCAGCAGTTAACCTTTAGAGTTGAACGACTTTCAGTGAGGCGCGACCACAGCTCTTTCCAGCCGGGGGTTGTGCTTTCCCGACGCGAGGGCAAACAGACAAAAACGAACTCGGACTCGGGTTCTTAATTTTGGAACAAAGCGTCATAAGTGTCACAGAAAAAGCACAAGCTGGTGTGAGAAAGATGAACACACGGCCGGGGCTCGAAAAGCACGCACGCCAGACGCAAATACACACATTACACACGCTCGAAAGGAAAGCCACTTCTCCAAACTTGCCATCTGGGGAAGTTTTGGTGGTTTTCCTGTGTAAATTTGCACAGTTGTGGTTTTTACAGCGATTCTAAGAAAAGTCTGTACGGACATGTGGAGCAGAGGAAATGCGTCAGCAGAGGAGGAATACTAACCTCTCAGGACAGACTCATCCATTCACACACTACAGTGTACTGCGTCTGTGTGACCCCGTATAGTCAGGGTCATTGTCTTACCATTTTGAATATAGTTCACACTGAGAAAACAGGTGAATACTGAAAAGTAGTATAAGTAGTAAAGTAGGTTGTCTTCCAAACATGCAGCGACCTTTTTACACTGAACAATCTGAATGGTGTTTGTCCAGGAGCTGCAGATTTAAGTCCTGAGACGTGATTCAGTTAAGATTCTCTAATGAACAAGACCAGATAAAGAAGTAATAAATGAAAGAAGGACAGCAACAGGCTGGTTTTTGCATATTTCATTATTAGACCTATTCATTTTGACAGTGCGTATGTGTTTATGTTGTCACAGAGGTTTAATAAATAACTACACAAGCTACACAAAACGTGCAGTCATTTTCATCACCGTTCATTCTAATGTAACGGGTAGTTTTCTTTCAACTCTCGTCCCAAATTCGTCCCAAAATGAATTTTCATTCTCCCAGATCATATTTTTTTCGGCCCTGGGATGACAGGATGTCTGTAGTGTTTTCCCTGCCTGCCAAAGTGAGTTTATCTGCCACTGACAACAATTTACCCGCATTTGGCGGGTGACTGGTGCTAATTTAAGACCCTGTCTGCAGGTAAAATTTTAACTGCCCAATTCTTTGGTTTGTGACCAAATTCCTGCAGAACTAATAACATTCCCATCATCCCTCAGCTGTACTTTAGGTTTAGTGCTTATTAGCAAATGTTAGTATACTAACACGCTTAACTAAGATGGCAAAGATTACCTGCTAAACATCCACAATATTAGCAAGCTGACGTTTAGGTTATAGCAACACTGTGCCTAACTACAACCTCACCGAGCCAGGATGGCTGCAGACTCTCAAGGCCTTAAACGACACGACAATGCCAAATAATCGCCTGCGAATATTATACGTTTAGGGCTTTTATTGTGAAGGGTAGGAACTGAAGGTTGAAGGGAGTAATAAAGTTTGCCGTCTTGGTTCGGACTATGGAGCCTCCGTGTTGTTGTTTCATAAATATAGACGCAACTCAACTTGTTCTGCACAACATGATTGGTTGATGCCTCTATTTGTGGTGCGAAAGCTCAGAAAAATCAACCTCGTTCCCAAAAATAAAGTATGTTTCTTTTTTGGCACGTAATATTTGCATTCTATCGAATGGATACGGAAGATCGCCAGAAGATCCGGA
Organism: Sebastiscus tertius; assembly: GCA_916701665.1. Taxonomy (NCBI): domain Eukaryota; kingdom Metazoa; phylum Chordata; class Actinopteri; order Perciformes; family Sebastidae; genus Sebastiscus; species Sebastiscus tertius. The sequence continues at coordinate 5,196 of CAKAOH010038041.1, forward strand.
TACTTTTCCAGTCGGAAGTCGAGCCATTTTGGCTTCATGCGCCACTGAGCAACTTTCATAGGAATGAACGGGGCTGCGCCTCCAACGCTGTATCCAGTTCTCTTTATACATCCATGGGTAAACACAGATGTAATTAATAACATTAATTATGACCCTGTTCCATTAAGGGGGTCAGAACTGGTATTGTGCATGCTGGCTAACTGAAATGGCTGTGAATGGAACCATAATTCATTTTATCAATTACACCTGTGTTTACCTGCAATTGCATTATTTATTATTATTATTATGTAACTCCAAAACTTGTACTACGCTAAGTTACTAAGAAAAGGCTTTATTAACTGTTGTGGCACAGAACAAAATTAAATCACCAAACTTGGAGCGTTCTTTTGATTCCTGGAAAGAGAGGGAAGATAAAAAAAAAATGGGTCAAAACTGGAAGGAAGGTGAGGGGGTTAATAAAAGATGTAAGAGGGGAGATGGAGGGATGGAGGAAGGAAAGAACGAGAGAGAGAGAGAGAGACTGAAGGAGAAATGACTGCGAGGTAAAACTATTTCTGGAATGCACCCTCACTTAAAGTCTAACCAGGCAACACACACACACACACACACACACACACAGTGATAAGCTAACCCAGTTCTACAGTATGTGATAAGGTAATAGGGGCATTGGGTTTCCACTCTTTCTCCACAAACACTATCTGATTTAGGGGACTTCCTCTCCCTGCTCCCTCCATTCTTTGATATTAATACCTCCTGGTGCGTGCTGCTTCATGTGTGTGTGTACTCATGCCAGAAACCATATAAACCTTATAAACGTCAATCCAGCACCAAGGTGTGTCTCTGTGTGTGTATTTCTATTGCTGCATTTCTTTTTTTCCTCTGCTACTTGCTGCACAATTTATTTGACATTTTTACATTACCTTAACTTGATGTGTTTCCAAAGCCTTTCTATACACACATACGTGCACGTTTGAATGCAAGCTGTCAATTTTCTCCCTTTACTTTCTTCGTGAGGTTACTTTTGACAACGATGTCTTGGCGTTCAGGAAGAACCTGAGCAGTTCTCAGACACCTGATGTCAGCCTGACATGGTGAAAATGTGAGAGAGCCCACACATAACAACATGGTCTCTTAAATGTATCAGTTTCGTTCCTTTAGTGTGTGGAGAGAAACGATTTGACCAAAACAGCAGCACACCACACACTAACAGATTCATTCATGAACAAGAGTTCCGACTGAAAAAACCTTAAATGTCACGAAATCTCTGGCGATCAAAGGTGACTTTAGTGTAAACAAACATGGCGGACGACGGGCAGGAAGAATTAGCGATGTTAGTTTTTACGTTGTACTGAAAAATTCATAAAGGATGGATGGATGAAGTCATGGAGGTACGTTAAATAAACACTTGTGTTGTTGCCACAAATCAACAAGTTGGTCCTCCATTTCTGAGCTCCATCTTACTACTACTTAATGCTTCACGTTTAGCATTAGCTCATGCATTAACCACGGTCGTCATGACGACTGTGGTCGTCCTTCCTTCTTCAGTCAGCTTGGTTCTCTATTGGCTATCGTTCTTTCTAACGTGACGGTGTCATCGTCTGTCCTCGGGGTTCCCCACACACAACAGGATATCCCATCGTAAATATTGAACATGTTTAATATTAACGATTTGAATGCGGCCAGGATGGACTTCTGAGCCGATCGGGGATGTAAAAATACTCTTCACACCTCACACCACAGGAACATCTGGAAAGATCTTTAGATCCATCAAACAATCGGGGCTTTGCTCACCATTGTCAGGAGGAATCAGACCCAAAATCAGCTTGATTCTTATGTAGTGTGTACCCGGCATTAAGTATATATAATGTTATGATTGATGTGTTTCTATAGGCTTTCTATAAGTTTTTGGTCAGTGGGAATTTGTGCAAACTTTAGCAAGCTTGGCAAATAGTTTCCATTTTCCGAGAGAAACATTCGGCATGATGACTTCTGCCAAATGTTGAATGTTGTAACTGGACGGATGTACTGCAGTTTCAATCTCAAATATCTCTGTTTCGTTCTCTTTGGTGGCACCTATGATGATAAGCGGTAAACGCAGTTGTGTTTTTGAGTGCTCCAGGGATGACGTATATTTGTAGGCTAACCAGGAAGTTCGCATCGCCCAGGTTCCCTTGACCAAAAGCCATGTTGTTTCATTGGGTTTTGGATTATTGCAGAAAATAAGCTCTCTGGCAAACAAACTTTTTTTTCCCGCAAAATAATCTCCACAAATGGACACCACTTTTATGATTTTTGAAGCGTGAATGCAATCGCCTGAAGTTGAATGCTAACATGACAGTCGCATGACCGCGAGTATAAACAACGAGGCTGTGAAAGAGGACGAGTCGGCGTGATAACGTTTAATAGTCTCATTTAGCCGCCTTTTTTAAGACACATAAGGGTATCAAATTTCACAAGTGAGGTATTTATTGATGTATTTTATGTCGTAGTACAAAACTATAAAATCTCTTCAGCTTAACCACAGACCTTATTTCAGGCATCTAACTGAAAACCCATTGACTTCCAGACGAGGGAACCGGATGTGCTAAAATGCTGACTCATTTCTGGGTGCCGCTAGGACGTGTCAAAGTATTTTTGATGTTTCATAAACAGTGGTGTCTTGTAATCTTGTAGTCTTGGAAAAATGGGAAATTATTTACAATAGCTGCTGTATTATTTTCTTGTAGAGAATTCTTGATTTCTGTTTGGATGAGTGTGCTTAATGTTTGATGTTGGATTGACTCCCACTCCTCCCGTCGCTGTCACATCCACTGTCCTCACTGTTTCCTGTTTACATGAGACGACTTCCTCTGAACGTCGACAACACACCAAACGGCCACAGACCAGACCTGCCTTCTTCTTCTTCTCTCCACATAGAGGCAGACGAATAAAGTATCGCTGGCCTCTATTCTACTCTTTTGTCCCGCTGAAGGAACTGATCGATGGTGGAGCGTAATAGCAGGAAGCTGAACGTTGAAATGGTGGCTCAAATGGCCAAATTTTCTTTCATCTCCCTCCCTTTCAAGATGGTTTAGTGTGTAATACACATAAACACACACACACACACACACACACACACACAGAAACACCACTGTAGGAGCGCTCTAATGTCCTGCTATGCAGGTGTGTGCTAATCTTCTAAATCCAATAATAATGGTAATCCTGATCTTCATACGATCCCATCAAGATCAATGGAGCAGCTGTGTACAGATTAGCAGAGAGGTACACTCAGCAGATAATTTTTTTTTAGGTGAACCAATTTCCCAGTAAGAACACTCTAATAGTCCTTATTTGAATCATTAGGTCCTAAAAGTTGTAAAATGCATGAATAGCCGAATCCAGAGTTATTTCCATTCCTCCGTTCATGTGAATGTCGTTTGGACGACGCTTTATGTTGGAGCAAAGCTGGAGATGCTGATTTGCTAACATGGAGAGGGCCCGACATGCGAAAACGGGACTCAGCCCAACGAAAACAAGACGAGCTCGTATCTAAAAAACACATTCTCACTCCCAGTTTGTCAAATACCGCCGCTTGGTCAGTGCCCCTCGGCATCGGAGTCTGACGCATGGAGTACCCCTCTTGCGTTACTTTTGGATGGACCAGGGACGGCGTGTCAATATACGCTCGTTACATGCATAGTGTAAATAACGTAATACTTTCAAATTAAACTTCCGTTTTCAAGTTAGTTTTAGGCAACACAACCACTTAGTTAGGGCTAGGAAACAGCCGTGGTTGACGTTAACTTCACTGACTAGCGACTCATGTGACTGACGATACCGACGAACGGACTGTCACGCTATTAATACTACATCACTTGCTCCGACCGTCGAATATTGCAGCGGGTGGGTTTACATTGGAGTTAGTTGAAAGCCCGGTTCGTCACATGCTGTTGCTAAAGGGTATTTGACGAGTTGGGAGTGAGAACGGGTTGCCAGGAGATGAAGGAAGACAGACGAGTCGTTAAATACATTAAAAGTTACACTTTGTTATGATCCTTTTACTGAAATATGGGGAACTGTAGTTGTATTTTATGTGAATGGTTCACGACTCAATTAAAAGCATAAAAACGAGGCAGGATTTTTCCCAAAAGTTTTCAATGTCATAAACATTTGACAAAGTTTACAAGGACATTTTTTCTGCAAGTCTCAGTTAGTATCACACACATACATCTGGATGATACGGTCATTTCTTTCCCTCCTCTCATATTACACACATACAGACTGTAGTGTTTAATGGCCCATTGTAGGTGATGGAAAAGACTTTCAACATAACAGATGGGGGGAATTTACAGCACTGAGACAATGGAAGAAAAGGAGGGATTCAAACACACTGACATCACTAACTAAACCTCTGAGAAGTGTGTGAACGAAGGAGAGAAGGAGGAGGAGGAGGAGGAATACTGGGAAAGAGATGTTTAAAAGCAATGACATCATGAGTCAGGCAGGATAATGTGATAATTCCCTTAATGGGATTGTAGTGGTTGCAGTTGAGACTTAAGACCTAGAGAATTACGGAAAAAGGGATTGCAGAGATGGAAGAACTGAGGAAAGAAGAGGAGGGTGAGTGAAGCATGAAAGAAGGGAAAAGGAGCCAGGAGAAGGAAGGACTGGAGGGAAGAAGACGAAGGGAGAGGAAGGATTGATGATACAAAAGGAAGCATCAAGAAGAGGGGATGAAGAATAGGCAAAGAAAATAATGGATGGAAAAAGCAAAGAAGCAAGTAATTAAAAAAAAGGATGGTGGTAGGACAGCGTGCAAAGGAAAGGAAGGAGGTAGGAAGGATGAAAGGAAGATGAGAAGGAGATGAGAGGGAATGAAAGAAGGAAGAGGAAGGAAAAATGATGGAGGGATGGATGAAGGCAGTGAAGAGGACTGAGGAAAAGAAGTAGAGAGCAAGCCCCCAAGAGGAGCGCCAGTCGTTGATTGGTCGCCAATGTTCGTAGTGGCCAAACAGCGGTACTACAACTTCTGTGTCCGTGATGACTGCGTGGCGGCTGTGAGCGAGCAGACGCTACTGCGCCTGCTCCATGGCCCCAATGGATGCGGAAGATCACCGGAAGATCCGGGTACTTTTCCACTCGGAAGTGGAGCCATTTTGGCTTCATGCGCCACTGAGCAACTTTGATAGGAATGAACGGGGCCCCGCCTCCAATGCTGTACCCAGTTCTTAATATATCCATGGTAGAAAGAGGAGAGGGAGCAACTACAGAAAGGAAAGAAGAAGAAGGGAGCGCGAGAGAGAGAGAGGGAAGGAAAGAAGGCACAAGGAAGCGAAGGAATAAAAAAAGGGGGCGAAGTGAAAAGAAGGGAGTGAAAAGGGGAAAATCCAAGTTCCCCATCAAACCTCAGCTGAGAAAGTAACACCGCAGCTCTTTCATCACCGCATTGCTGTGTGTAAAAGTGTTCATGCAGCAGCAGCTCTGTAGCTGCATGCCTGATGTGACGTGAGTGTGTGTGTCTGGTCGCAGCCCGAGGGCACGACTGAGTGAGTTACTAATTGTGCCGTCTGCTCACCATAACTCACACACACGCGAACACACACCGAGATTACACAATCACCATCAGGATAATCTCCTCTGCCCGGTATTTTTTCTCCCCCTTAGAGGATGAATATCGACACGTCTAGATTACTCTCTCGTCTGGAAATCCTTCACTCCGCTAACCTAATCCCTGACCCGCGCTGACGTCCCACCATCCATCCCACCGTCTATTCCCATTTCTCCCGTCATCAGTGAGCTGCTCGGCTTGAATCCAAAAAGGGTTTTGTAATTTTTTAACCTGTTGTTGTGGTGAAGTTGGATTTTAGGCTCGTCAACTCACTGGAGTGTTTATCACAGTTTACATATTAACCATCTAATGCTAGTGGAGGAGAAGCAGGAATAAGTTGGTACAAACCTTTCATGTCGAGGTTGTTTTGGTTTCTCTCTGCTGTTGACCAAACCTGACTAAACAGTGTTGACCTCTAAGGTCAATTTGAGGAAGCTGTCTTTAAGAAAGTAGGCCGGTACGGTCCGGTACTCTGCATCACTAAAAGAGTCAGTGCTGGTAAAGTGCCGGAAAGAGGGGACAGACATACTTGCGGACCCTCTCGTCACAATTCTCCCGCATTTCTCCCGATTTATGGCAGTTTTTCACACCTTCTTTTTCCTTTACGTTATCTCAACATCTCTCTGGCGCTGTACAGCGTGTATAAGCTCTACTGTTTCCATCCGGATGGCAATAGAAACTACACCCATGTCTTTTCGGAGGAGAGCTGCTTGCAACACCGCGGCGGGGCCGCACATCACAGCATCAGCAAAGTTGTTGTGGCATTGTGCGAGACATTCTAAATAACGGGTTTCAGAGCGCAGTGGTGCCGTTGTCCCGAGAGAAATGGAGAGTACTAAGAGACAGAAATACTATAACTATACTTATATTATATTAGTTTATACCAGAGATTCACATCAGAGGGACGAATTATTCAGTTTTCTTTCCGGAGAATTAAAAGTAAAATTAAAAGTAGGTATATTTAACATAAAGGTGTGATTGTAGTGTATTTATTATTTTGTTATATTCATTCTTTAAAAGTCTTCAGAATGCAGGAAACAAAGTCTCTGAAACTCTAAGTATGGAGATAGCAGCTGGTGTTTCCTTAATTCATTTAACGCATCAACTCTTTTTCGACAAAGGCAGAAACCACCTTGAGGAGCGTAAAAATTTTTAGTTTTATCAAATTTTGCCGTTTCCATACAGCTTTTCTAATGCGATACTTCAAAACGTGCATAAATATATGTTGATGGAAACGCAGGTAATGTAAAATAATTATCCTCAATATTTTTATAAAAATAAATAACCGTTGAAATGGGTGCTTATAGACGGGGTGATTAGAAAGAAAGAAGGAAAGAAAGAAAGGAGTAATAGCATCAGGATTGTTCCTTAATCTGTAGTAATGTTGAAACTGATATATGTTGAAATTACCCTCTCTGGCTGTGGTCCTACTGTATACAGTATAATATCTAATGCACTTTGATGTAGCCTGGTTGTGTTTGCTGTTGCAGCAGCCTAATTCCTTTATGAGGATCATTAAAGTTTCATCTTACCTCTAATGTTGTGAATAAAGGCCTTAAAAAAGGTTTATGTAGTTTGTTGTGGTGGCCAAAGACCCCGCTGTTTGATGTTGAGTGAGCCTCTATTATCATTCCCCACATACACACATATTGACGACACAAACTGTAATTTTGTTTACTAATCACACACACACACACACACACACACACACACACACACACACACACACACGCATGCACGCACACACACACAGACACACGCACACACATCTGGACCATCAGATGAAGGGTTAACCTCTGCCTCCCTCCTGCTTCCTCCATGAGAGTTGTTTTTTGTAAACCCAGTCTGTTCCTCTTCTGTCTTTCTCTTATTGTCTCCATCAATAGCTATAAGTTAGCAGAGTCGCGTATTATGTATAAAGTATTTCTCTCTGTTACTTAATTAGTAGTATCAGTTTCAGGCCTCAGTTGTTGAAAGTGTTGTTATTTTTCTGCAACAGACAGTCTCTTCTCACGAGAATCAAGCTGATTTTGGGTGATTCCTCTCTTCTGGTAATCGTCATCAAAGCCCTGATTGTTTGATGGTTCTAATGATGATCTTTCCAGATGTTCCTGTGGTGTGAGGTGCAGATGTTAAGAGTGTTTATTGCATCAGCAACCGGCTCGGAAGTCCATCCTGGCCACACCGATTTCAAATTATAAATATTAAACATGTTCAGTATGTACGATGGGATCTCCTGTTGTGTGTGTGGGGACCCCGAGGACAGCCGATGGCGCCGTCATGTGGGAAAGAACGATAGCCGATAGAGAACCAAGCTGACTGAAGAAGGAAGGACAACCACCGTCGTCATGGGGTAGTGACTAGAAGGGAACCAACAAACTGGGGAAACTCTCGCAAGATTGTTAAGGTTAGGCGTTAATCTCGAATGGTTAAGGTTAGGATAGGTCATCGGGCAGCGAGTCTTGTGAGAGTTTTTGCAAGTTTTTGCAGCTCTCCGATCAGATTTCGCAATTTGTAGGCTCCCTTCTAGACATGACCCTGTCATGGAGGCCGTAGCTAATGCATGAGTTAATGCATGAGCTAATGCAAAACTAAATTCTCTCTCATTACCTGCACTACGAGGAAACTTTCTATGAACACACACATAATACACACAATACACACACTGTACAGATAGATCATTGATGCCGTTAACTGTATTTCCAGATTTAGAGATGATAAAACAGGCTCAGACATATACAGAGAAGTCTCAGCTGACATTTATCATATTGCCTTTTCTTCTTTTATGTGGAACGTCAGTGATGTTTATGAGCGCTGGCAGCATTTTCACATCCATATCTCTTTGTGTGTGTGTGTGTGTGTGTGTGTGTGTGTGTGTGTGTGCGTGTGCGTGTGCGTGTGTGTGTGCGTGTGTGTGTGTGTGTCTGCGTGTGTGTATGTGTGAGAGAGTGTCAGCCACAGTTCAGGTAGCACTGAAACATGGAGCAACAAGTGAAAATCAAAACATGGACAGCTGCTTGCACACATAGACTGGAGAGAGTTGACTGTGGAAGTTAGCAACTGTAGACAAACAGAAACACAGATGAGACAGATAGGAAGAGGTGACAGCCGGGCAGGAAAGACTTCAGAGAAAGAGTAACTGTAAACCTACCTGATGCATTGTCATTGATCGTGGCGGTGGCGGTGGCGGTAAAATAACATGTTTGAATGGTCTTTAATGGGATTAACCACCATCCTTTCATAACTGTCTATTGCTGATACATACAAAAGTGACACAATGATTCATCCATTCAGCCCAGGTGATCCATGTCTTGAAAGTTAAGTTACAGTAAATCAGCCATTATAAACACTCTGTGTCAGGTCTGGCTTTCCTGGCACACAGAAAGTGACGTGTGTCGATGCTTCTAGAAGAAATACAACCGTTAACATCTTTTAATTTGAAACATCTGCATGAAATGTTGCACAAAAAAGCATGACGCAATAATGCACAAAGCAAAGCGTGCGATAAGAGCAGTGTTCTTGCTTTATGGCGTGTCATGTGTACATCATGTAGTCTGTACTGAGTGCAATGTAAACGTATCCACATGAATATGCTACCCTGAGAGCTAGTGACTTAGAATAAATAGTGACGAACACAGGACTTTCAACCAGGAGGCCGGTGTTTTGTTTTGTAAGTTATGTTAGTGACATTTGCGAAGATGGAAGCCAAACATCATTCATTTGCACATACCATCCACATTTGATGGTATATGCTACATTGACGATTGAAAATTGGCAAACTTTCCCTTTATTAATGACAAATAATAAATAATGGCATTTATCAGTGGTCAACCTCCGGGTCTGAGAAGTGAAGCCAACACTTAAGTGCCTCAAACCTGCATTTTTTCTAATATCCAGCAGGGGGCGACTCCTCTGGTTACAAAAAGAAGTCTGATTGTATAGAAGTCTATGAGAAAATGAGCCTGCTTCTCACTTGATTTATTCCCTCAGCAAACATTGTAAACATGAGTTTATGGTCTCAATCGCTAGTTTCAAGTCTTCTTCAATATGGCATGATGTTCATTTAGTAAATTACGGTCCCATTTAGAGTCAAATAGACCATAAAGCAGGGGATGGTGACGGACAAAAAAACAAGATGGGGACAGCCAAAATGCCGAACTCAAGGCTGCAAAACCGTACTCCACAAACCAATGGGTGACATCATGGTGACTACGTCCACTTCTTAAAAACAGTCGATGGCTTTTATGTGAGAATTTATATAATGAATGAACGTCAGCTATCCTGTTGAATTTAAATTGGTGCTTCATTTCCAAATAGCACTTGAGGCACAAATGAATGTCTTTAACTTCACTTGCAACATGTCGTTAAACTCCAAAGGGCTCCTTCACTTTAAACAACAAGAGTGTTTCAGAAACTGCTGAGACACGGTGAAGTTTTTGCAACGTTTGCTAATAGTTTAATTTATCACGGTTGAGTTTGCCTGCCAGCCTCAGGTGTGTGAGTCAAAACACAACAAGCTTTTTTCCTTGGGTTTCACTGTTATATCGGTCATTATGAATACCTAAAAGTTTATTGTCCACTTGAGTAACTTGAAGTGAATGAGGCTAAATAAAAAGGATGAAAGTTAGAGGAGGGGTCAAGGAAAAGAAAGAAGGTTAAATGGTTTTGGCAGCAGGAAAACATTCGCCTGATGTCTGCAGGTCATGGAAAAATCAAACTCTCTCTGAGGTCGTGACCCGGGCAAACATGAATGTCTGAAGCTTGCTTCACACTCTGCATCTGGCGGATTTGTTCTCGTAAATCTCTTCCCCCTCACACACTCAGACACACACTCACTCTAACACACTCACACACTCGCGCTCTCACACACTCCCTCCATCCATCGCTGGTCTTTCATGTATCAATGGCTCCATTGATAGGCTTGCGTGAGTCTCTCTGGGTGGATCCTGCTGTTGGGGTTTTAGCCCTCCGTTAGACATCCTGACCCTGAAGGTTCCACACACACACACACACACACACACACACACACGTAGTCCTGCACGGATACAAAAACGTTTAGAAATCAATCAAATTAATTAATTTCCCTATATGGACATTTTTAGCTATTTAGGTGATGTGGGGTTAATTTCGAGGCTCTTATAAAAGGCCAGCACTGCAGGCTCTCATCCACCGTTCGTAGCTACAAAGTAATGCACTGTAATTCAAATCCCACAAAATCAATTTGTATGTAATCTACGTAATCATGAACCAGGAAGTATAGAGAGCGGGTGGATGGGTTGATTCCAAAAACACCGGACTTTCGCCCAGGAGACCGCTGTTCATATCCCCCGTTTATTTGTCACGTAACTTCCGTACTTATGGAGTTATTTTAACCTAAACCACGATCTTTTCTTAAACTAAACTTAGTAGTTCTGTTGCCTAAACATTACTAAGTTGTTTCCTGTGAAGACAGAAGTTTATTTTGCAAAGACTGTATGCATGTAACCAGCAGAAATTGCTACATGCATCACGTGTTGCTGCGCATTTGAAGGAAAACGTACGTAAATTTGTGGAATAACTTTTTGCAAGATATAAGATATGAACACTGTGTAATGCAAAAGTTGTGTTTGCACTTAAGTTATCTCTGTCAGCCTTGGAGTGAATGTCACTCCATCGATTTTACCCATAAACAAAGTATGTTTATAGGTCTTGGGTCAACATGTTGTCACTCCCAACTCATCAAATACCGCCGCTTGTTCAGTGGCCCTCTGCATCGGAGACCGACGCACGGGGTACCCCTCTTATGTTACTTTTGAACAGACCAGGGACGGCGTGGCAATATACTAATCCCCAGGAAGAGCGCCAGTCGTTGATCCCAACTTTCGTAGTGACCAAACGGCGGTACTACAACTTCCGTGTCCGTCACGTGATGCCAATTGGGCCCAAAAAGACTTTTTCCCATAGACTTACATTGGGAAAGAGATGTCTGTAACTCAGCGGATAATTTTTCAAATCAACTTCCCAGTGCGAACACTCGTATAGCCCTTATTTAAATCATTAGGTTTTAACGTTGTAAAACGCACTAACAGCCGAATCCAGAGTTATTTCCCTTCCTCCGTTCATGTGAATGAGACCCAGATCAAGGCTGGAGCACAAGCCGTGGTGACAGCATGACATTGGGACCCCGTGAGCGGACGCTACTGAGCATGTTCCATGTGCCCAAGATCCGGGTACTTTTCCACTCGGAAGTGGAGCCATTTTGTCTTCATGCGCCACTGAGCAACTTTCAGAAGAATGAACGGGTCCCCGCCTCCAACGCTGTATCCAGTTCTCTTAACATATCCATGCTATATACGCTTGTTACAGTACATGCTAAGTGTCCTTTCAAAATAAACGTCAGTTTTCACAGGAAGTTAAATCTAGGCAACACAAGCACTTAGTTAGGGCTAGGAAACAGTCGTGGTTGATCACTGATTCAACTTACATGACTAACGACTCATGTGGCTCAAGGTATTGATGATGTGACTTACGACGTACGTGCAAAATAAGTTAACGTTACTTTTCACATGGGACACGAACACCGGTCTCCTGGTTGAAAGTCCTGTGTTTGTTTGACCCATCGACCTAATAGCGGACTTTCACGCTATTAATACTTCGTCACTTGCTCCAACCATCCAATAACGCTGTTGGTGGGTTTACATTGGAGTTAGTTGAAAGCCCGGTTTGTCACAAACTGTCGCTGAAGGATGCCTCTGTGCGTCGGTTTCCAATGCCGTGGGGCGCTGCCCAGTCGCCGGTGATTGACGAGTTGGGCGTGAAACCGGATTGCTTGGGTAGTACTAGCACATTTGGGAAATGTGATAAATTATAAGACTTTTTGTGGCTCCAGAGAAAGCCTCATGTGATGTCACTTGAGTCAGCGTCGGTATAATCTTTCTGGTGAGTTTATTTAGGCGATGCTGCCCACATATAGATAAAACGATGTTGTTGTATTATCCTGGTTCAGACAGGAGGTGGGCAGAGCTCCAGACATGAGCTCATAGACTCCCTTTGATGTGGTGGTGGGGGGGTGTCAGCAGCCCCCAGGTGGGGGTGCACGGCTTTATAAACGTGTATACATGTAGCATCATATCTGTACAGAAATGCTCAGAAACACACCCACCCATATTTATGCATGCACACACTTGCACGTGTGCATTCATCCTTAAAAATACTTAATGTGCAAACAAATAGCTCAGACTAAGACACCTAGACATGATACTGAAAGGTTGGTGGTTCAAATCCGCTGCAGAAGTGAATGACGAGTAGCCACCGCCTGCTCAAAGACTTTAACCAATAAGCAAGGCACCAAATCCAGCAGCTGACTGTGGTTTTTATGAATGTAATTAATCTGCTCCCTCGGGTCATGAAAAAGTAATCTTCCCTTAGTCAGCTCGTCTGCTTCAACGAAATTCTCACACATGGAACCATCAGACGTATCATGTCACATTTTCCCTTCGTATTGTCTAAACTTTTACAACCCGCTATTCTCCTTAATATGTCTCAATCGCTGTCTGTGTGTACGTCTATTGATGTGTCTGTAGCCATCGTTACTATACAGCCATCTCACTATTTATAGACTCATTATGATGCATTCCTTCTTCACAGCTTGTCATTACCTGCAGTGATACACTGAGTTGCACCACTATACATGATAAGATAAAATGATACGACAGAATATGGCTTTCACCTTCACTTTTTTTACAATAGGTGTGTCTCCACCTGTTTAATGCGCATTTTCAATTCATGCATAAAAAAACCTGAGTTGAACTGCCAGAATTAAAAAAATAAATTAGAAATATCGCAAAAAAGGTTTTTACACTTGAGGTGGAAAAGTTGGTGTACTGATATAAAAGCAAAAGCATAAAAATGGGGCCCAGATGGGTCTTATGCGTATTGCCCAGTTGTGCTCACTCAAACACCTAGTGTTATTCAACTTGAAATGCATGTGGGCAATTCGCATGGGCCCGTATTATGGAACCCGTGGACAAACCCACTTGCAATCCATAATTACATTTGTAAATCGGAGTATATAAATGTTGTTTCTAGGAGACATGGTTTCATGACATGTCAAACTTTGTTTACATTACTACACGTACAGTATATCATGGTCCTCACTCTCTCCTCCATTATTTAAACTCTGCTCACATCCCTCCCTTCCATTACTCCTCCACAATTGCATTATCCCTTCCCAATTTGATATTAATACTCCTGGATTAGCCTTCAAACCACCCACTTATCTCTCATGAAGTAATGGTTAACTGATGTAACATCACCTCCATTTAAAAATAAGAAACACAGGGAGCTTATCAAGTCAAATCAGATTAGAAATAATAAGATATGATTCCCAAAAAAACTCCATTAATTGAGGAAAAATAATGTACTCTGACATTGATGCTGTAATTAATTAAATAGTTAAGCTTTACTATTCTTGACAGTGTAGCTTGAGGATAAATGCGTGTGGTGGCGTGTGTAAGAAGTCAAACTTGGACAAAGCTTTGACACCAACTCACTTAGTATAACAACAACTAGTGAGGTGCATGAGGCTAATTACTCTCACAGTCAGTGGCTTTGCAATAACACCGAGGTGACCGGCACTCATCTACCGGTGGACTCATCCTCAGGACAATCTGAGGAAGCGGAGATGATGTTGTTTGACGGCGGTGGACCGAAACGAAAAACAACATAAATCTCCTTTTAAGGCGTCTTTCCGTTGGCTGCCTGAAACCCTTCTGTTCCTCCTCCTCCTCCTCCTCCTCCTCCTCCTCCTCTCTGTCTGTCCGTCCGCTACCTGTGATGTCACTGATAAAGAATTCCCCACCGGCGAGACGGCAGGGAGGCTTTAGTTAATAAGTGACAATATCTAACAAGGACCTAGTGGCCCCTGTACCACAGAAAAACACACACAGAGACACTGCCTTGATTCTGTCTCTCTCCTCAGTCTGTCTCACACTGACCGAGACATAAAATCACTCAACAGTGTGCAATGTTTTTGTCATCGATAACCAGAGAGTCACTTGGGGTCAGCACAAGCAAACTGTAAACACCACACTGGCATACTATCACCTTATTTTATTACTTACTTACTTTATTATTTACTAGTGCCAAGTTTATGTTTATTGTTTTGATAATATTATTTGCTGAAGTTCAGTGAAAAATATACTTCAGTTAAATGTGAGAGAATATTATGACTATATATTCTCTCACTTCCTGGATGTTGACCACTGTGAATTTGAGATTCATCCTGTGCGGCTTCGAGTTACCGGCGGAGCAACACGGTTGTTTTACCGTTGCCATTGGCGTTGCTAGCGAGCCGACTCAACGCGTAAAACATTGTGATGTCGTCCTTGAAGTGTGGTTATTGACAGAAAGTAAGTTAAGACGAAGATAAAAGTATGAAGACTAAAGATAGCCACTACAGACAGTGTGTGGGATTTAGTGACATCTAGTGGTGTGGTTGCTGATTTTTAACCAACAGAATACCCACGGCTCACTCCGTCTAGGGATGTGACGGTGAGGAAATGTTCCCACCGGTTAATAAACTTGTGATAACACCGGTGTTACCGATTACACCAGACATTTTACAAGAAAACATGACGGTCAATATGTGCAGAGCGCTTACTTTGATCTCTGCCGTGGCGGTGTGTCTGGTCTCTCCGGTAGAGCTTTCGCCACAGGGGTCTACCTGGCGCCGCTGTGCCGTGCACACCGGCTGTGACCGCTCCGTCCTCCTCACAGCGATTACCTCATTAACGTTATGGTTCCCTTATAGCATTGAGTTTAAATCTGAAATATTGCCAAATAGGCACATTTGCTTTTCGCCTCGACACCAAATCCTCCGTTATCTCTCTGTCTGTCAACTCTCTCTCATCCCGTGTGTGAAATATGACTCCTGCTACTCTGAGCTGAGACTCCCGTCTGGAGAAGATACGTTCACTTTCAGTTTATAGCGTCCGTTGTCCGACTATCTATTGATAACTTGCCGCTGATATGCCAAAATGAACTAAATAGATTCTATTTCTGTTGGGGACGGCGAGCCCACTGAATAGGTAGAGTACTATAGGTTTACCAGAGCCTTTTTGCTCTAAAACAGCTGCTGGATAATGAGATTGATAATGATAATGATTTGCTAAAAGATTAATTATCTGTGGTCACAACTAGGTACACCTCTCACGTACACGTAGGCATGTCATCCCTTGTTAATATAAACGTACTGATGAGTGCATGGATTATCTTTTTGGTGCCATCTTTCTGTCCTCAGATGGGGAGTGAGTTCCCTTAATGTTATTGTGTGAGCAGATGAGTACACAGTCTCTGCGGCGTTGCGACATGGTGTACGTCTGATACCACAACACGCCTCCTCCCAACCCTCACTCTCTCACAGACGTCTCTGACTCACCTTGATGACATCACTGCAGTGAGGTCAGCGTCCCGTTAGACTGGGAGAGGATTAAACCTGCTGCATGTCACACTGGTAGCTTAAGCTTGACCACGCGGGGCCACTCCGTGTGGCTCAGCAGATTAACATGTGTGCCATGCTGCTGGTGATGTCATGAAGTTGAGCCCTGCTTGTGGCCTATATTACGTGTCGTCCCTTTTTTCTTCGCTTTTCACGCAGACTCCATAGTCGTCTTCTTCTTCTGTAGAAAGCACTTTATATGTTAGAGGGTTACTTCATAAATTATGGAAACACAAATTTAATATGTCCAGATTTTGAATATCCGTTAGATGTGAATGGAGTCTGTTTGCAGTGAACACAGCTTTTAAAACAGCAACGTTTTAAATGGGTTGGCTGATTGATTTTTTTTATTTTCTTGTCATGCACAGAAAGTGCCCAACCCTCATGGGTTTACAAGACATGAAAAATACAGTTGCTGTGGTCAAATATTACTTGTCATTTCATTCAGTTACAAAATGACACTTTATGTAACCGCTCGGTCTTCAACTAAATATTCTGGAAATAGGTTGGGAACCACTGACTTGTATCCTCGTAGACGGGACAGTAAAAGAAAAAGTGAACCTCATTTCACCTAGTTCACACGACAAGCAAAGTCTGTCAAGGACTTTTTATTCAGTAGTTCCAATGAAAACAGTTCACAACAAAGTAAACAGTCATCAGTGGTAAGTGAAAGTATTTTTTTTTTGTAATTCTGGTAAACTGTGTTGCTGAAAATGCTTGTTGGCTTCTATGGAAGGAAAATCCGTCCTGTTTATTACCTCCTGCACATTCCCAAAATTACAAAGGTCACACTGTCATCGTCCTCACAGGAAAACAGAGTTGAAGCTGGAAATGCCCCTCAGCTTTCTCATGAAAGACCAAACCTTCGGGGATTCTTTAGGAAAAATAACATGGGCAACTGTTAACATGGTAACTTTATCAACAATTTATTGGAAGTTTCTTTATTGTAAGGCGTGTTGGGTAGTTTTTACAAGTCAGAAGATGGTTGATTGGACAGGAAAAAATATTGCTATCAAACCAATTTATCATAATGTCTGTTTATTCTTGCTTTGCCAGATTAACATTTCTTCTTTCAAGTAGTGAGTAAGTGTTCAGCCTCCTCATGAAACTTCAAAAGGCTTTTGGCTGATCTGTGCACCACTTTGCAGATGAAAACTACTGTTTAGACCCCTTTCACACCAAGGGTGTAACCAGGGTTGAGCCAGCGTTGATTGTGTGTCTGAAAGGGTTGATCTGCGTTAACCGACTCGGCTTCACAACCCAGGTCAAGAGATAGGTCAGACCCATGGATGTATTAAGAGAACTGGATACAGCACTGGAGGCGGGGCCCCGTTCATTCCTGTGAAAGTTGCTCAGTGGTGCATGAAGCCAAAATGGCTCCACTTCCGAGTGGAAAAGTACCCAGATCTTCCGCATCCATTGGGCCCAGGGAGCAGGCGCGGTCACATAGCTCGGTCACGGGGTCACAGCCGTCACGCTGTCGTCACTGCTTGCTAACTCCGCCTCCCAGCCCTCGCTCCAGCCTCGGTCTGGGTCTCATTCACATGAACGAAGGAAGGGAAATAACTCTGGATTCAGCTATTAGTGCGTTTTACAACTTTTAGTTTAAATAAGGACTATTCCAGTGTTCATACTGGGAAGGGGATTCACCTCAAAAAAATGATCTGCTGAGTTACAGCGTCTCTTTCCCAATGTAAGTCTATGGGGAAAAGTCTTTTTGGGCCCAACGGCATCGCATGATGGACACAGAAGTTGTAGTACCGCCGTTTGGCCTCTACGAAAATTGGCATCAACAACCGGCGCTCTTCCTGAGGGGCTTGGTCAGACCAGATTCAGACCAGGTTCGGACCAGGGTTGATTTCAATGTGAACGGCACGCACCAGGGTTCCTAACAAACGGGGAAGGACAAATCTATTTGGTTACAAATGGGGGCACATAGTCGTGGTAACTGTTTTTAATTTTCCAAATAAACATACATACAACACATACTGTAGAGGCTAATACATCTGTTGTCTGTTTCATCTGTTTTAAAGCAACGAACCCAGTCCCAGTTCATCACATTATCGAGCAATTAGCAGATGAAATATAAACTCATTTTAATACTCGTAGGTGAGCTCTTACATTATCCAACAGTTGCCACACGCCCAGCTGAAATACTTGAAAATGATTCTGTTATCCAGGTAGGTTAGTTCTCCAGTGAGAGTTGCGGCTTCTTGCTCATGAACACGATTGTTGTTGTTGGGGGTATTTTGGCTGCTGGTTACCGTGTAAACACTCGTCAGGTGGTAATCATAGATGTCTGGACTCCATCCCAGATTTAACCATCTAAATTTAAGCTTCTCACCAGACTAGCGCCATAAAATATTTAGTGAGTGTGACCTAGAATAAATGAAGCAAAGCCTGCAAGCCAGATCAGGCAGACACGCTCTCCTCACTGCAACATATATCCAACACACCCTTTGCAACAGGGTTGTCTATTTAATCTGTTTATGATCTTTCCACTCTGCTGCTGCTGCAGCGGCTCATTAAGCATTTTATAAGTCTCCCCTCCAACCCTCAATCCACCTGTAGCTTCTCAGTTTAAAGCCACTAGTGCCTTCAAATGAAACTCATTGTACACGATATGCATGGCAGTCAAGTGGTTAGGTCGTTAGAACACCGCTGCTAAGCAACGGCAATATTAATGTTGCTGTCATCGTCTAGAAGCCACAGAGGCTAACGATTTAACAAGCGGGTAACATAATGCAGGAAATACACAGGCATAATAACAGAGGAGAAAGATGAGGTCGTTGGGAATATCAACACTTTCCTCAGACCTATTATATAATTACAAAGAAAAACAATATACGACTAAAATAACAATATATTCACTTATTATACACCGAAAAATGAACTCCGCCATTTCTGACAACGTCAACAAACACGTCACAACTCATGAACTCTGAGCTTTCAGAAACTTTCCACTTACGAGGTCATGAATAAAACAAGAGGGGGGCGTTCATATGGACTCTTCTTGTGAACACAGTAAACGTAATGGCTAAAAATAATATAGTGTATATATTAAAATGATGAGTATAGTATAAGTATTCACTATACAGTATATACTATTAGCAAAAAAACGTATATTGATAAGAAATGAGAGTCTATTGTTTGTTCCATCGCAACAACAGCGCCCAGCAGCAGAGCTACACTTCCGCCATTTTGGACTGAAAGCGACTACCGGACGCCAGTAAAACCTGCAAAGTGTCTCTACCAAAATGGCCTGTGTTGAACAATAAAATATTCTAAATATGCATACTATTATACAGTATATATACAGTACATATATTCATTAAACATTTTTGCTCGGCTGCTTCCCAGAGGAGTATAAATTGAGCGATGGACATAAATGGAAGTTAGAAAAAGACAACTCACACAGATTTTTAAAAAAATAAACAAGTATGGGTCTCGTCAGATTTGTCATAATGTAAATAAGTTATCATGTGTAATTAACCAACATTGCATAATGTTAAACTTATAGTGTGCACAGCTGCAGTACAGTGTGACTGGTGGATGTTTACTCTGAGCTGCCTATTAGGCCTTGATAAGAGATGGCTGGTGATGACTCAGACTGTGTGTCTGCGTGTGGACAGTGTGTGTCACCGTCTGTAGGTGTGCCCCCATGTCTGTTAAATAGATTTCACTCTCTCTTAAGCTGGGCATACGCTGAACGATTTTAGCCCCTTTCATCTTAGAGTCGGACCAAATTTCAGCTTCGGCAGGGGTCGTTTGCAGTGCAGTGCACAGGGGGGCCGAGGACCGATTAACTCCTCCTGACCGGTCGGAGGACAGTCAGAGGAATTTCTGACATGTCCGAAATTTTGATCGGCCGTCCACAGCCTCTCGCACAGTTGAAGCATAGCCATGAGCTGATTCCCCAACATCAGCGTCTTTTTCTACTCTTTTTACAGTAATCAGAGCATAGCTATCAAGAGTACAATGTACAACAGATAGTAAAACGTAGCTAGCTCACCTCCAATTCTCTCTGCAAAATGGACAAGCCATACTGTCCACATCTTCCTAGCCACCTGCGAGTCCATACATCTGACCGGCACATTCGGGTATATAAGTCAAGGTCGCGCCCCCTTTTGGGGGAAAGAAAACCGAAGATCCCACAGACTTCAATGCAATCTGACGTATGTTTGGATTATAATTCTGACAACGTTTGTTTTATACACATGTTTAATAATTATTTTGCGATCTTGTCTCAACCTGAGCGTTGGCGATACCTTAATAAATGAAGGTTGATCGCCGTCATGTCCCTTCAGTCTTCCCCCGTCCAACACAATGGCCGGATGATGTTTATCCAGACTTCTCTACATATTTGATTGAATCACGTTAGGCGAAGTGTTGTCTGTAAATAACCAACAGGTTAATAGCCAACTGTTTGATCTATAGGCTGAGATGTAGTTGGAGTCTGATGCTGCTATAACGTTAATGTATGACTGCATGCATCCTGCGGCACTTTCAAATCGAGCGTCAGGAATAAAACAGGGCACTTGACAAAAGTTCAGCTCAAAACAGTGTCATATTCTGATAGAAAACAGTTCAATCAAACTGATTTTGTCACTGACGCTCACTCGTGTTGCATTCTGTTTGGAGGGTGTAATATGTCGGCTACAAACCTCTCTTTATTGTACTTATTACATTGAACCCCCCAACATTAAAGTTCAAACTGCGCCTACAGTGATCCCCCATCTTCCCTCCTTCTCCGTGTCCCTTTTCCCCAGCCTCCCTTTGTCACACTCTTGGTCTCAAAAACACCCCCCGCCTCCATACACACATTTCACTCTCACTCTATTTTTGATCGCATTCCTACCCAGTGACTTCAGGCCAGAAATGGGAAAGCTTGTGTGTGTGTGTGTGTGTGTGTGTGTGTGTGTGTGCCCATGACGTCAGCTGTTTGTTTGTGGTTGTGTCTGGGGCACCAGCTTGGTAGATAAGCAGGGTGGGAGTCTGTGTTGAAGTGAAGAGAGGAGGGAAATGCCCGACATGAAAGAGTGCAGAAGAACTGTTGTGTTGAATTGGCATCGGGAGCGATGAGCTTGTCAACTTTATAGACTCTTCATTGTTGAGCGTCTGATGATTGAGTGTATTCCTCTTTCTCTGTCTCTCACCCCAGCCGGAGGAAACTGCTGCATAATGATAACAGACCTGGAGACAATGGGTTCAACGGGCGTAAATACACACACAGGCGTTTGTGCACAATACATACACACACATTGTGCTGGCGAAGCTCAGGGGTCAGGGGTTCTGCCTCTGCTGCTGATAGTCTCTAAACCTTCTGAAATTATTTATCAAATATGGAACAATCCGGACATACCAGACGCATTTCTGAGCTCTTTTCTTTTTTCTTTTTTCCTAAAATGACCCGGTGGAATAAAGAATTATCCCTCCCCCCTGCCTGGACCTTGTCTGCCCAGTGATAAGGTCAGATTGGGTTTATTTTGGGCTGCTCGCAATCCAGCAAAGAGTACCGAAGCCCTGAGGGTTTCCCTTAAAAGCATTTTGTTGTGTTTGGGGATGTTTGGTCCCTCACCTGTGGCGAACAGACTGAGGGAACAATTCTAAAAACCTGGTCTCTCTTTCTGAAAGGTTTGACCTTTACTGGTTGCATTACCTGCGTCTGGTGTTGTCGCCGTCTCTCTTCAGTCAGTCAAAATATAGAAAAAAGCTTTTATATACATTTACAAAGGGAAAACAATTATTCTGCGCAGTGCCTCACACAGTCTCTCTAAAGTTGTATTTATCAATCAGTTTCTCAGGTGCAACTGTTCATATACATGATACATCATATTGTATACATCAAATATATTACCACTGTGGCTATAAACACAGACATATATTAGGTTGGCTAATAACATAATGCAAGGATGTAGATGTGTGATGTTACCAGATGAGCATCATGATGAATAATCTGTGAGGAGGATTTCATCTCAAAGGGCTGTATTGAAAATGTAATTTACCTCATGTGCATATGGCTATTGAGGACGGAACCTTCCAGAAATCAATTATAAATGAGCGAATAACTATATAAATAAATAAATAACTCGATAAATAAATAAATAAATGTCATTAAATGTTGCAAAAGTAATATTAAAAATAAATTTAGACATTAATTAATTGATAAAATGTGACATGAATTGATATTTCTTTTAATTTGCATCTCTATTTATTTATTTATTAATTTATCTTTGTTTTAATTCCCTTATTTATTTATTCTTCTGTTTAATTTTCCCTTTGTATTCTTTATGTATTTTTTTTAAATATATGACACATTTTATTAATAAATGAATTAATAAAGAAAGAAAGAAAGAAAAAGAAGCAAATTAAAACCGAAAAATCAATTCATGTCAAATTTGATCAATTAATTAATGTTTACATAATTTTTATTTATTTTTTGCTACATTTAATGACATATTTATTTATTTATTTACCGAGTCATTTATTTATTCATTTATTTTTGTTTTGGGCAGGTTCCATCCTCCATATATGACAATATTTGATGACATGATGTAAAATGTCAGTAAAGGTACTGATGGATTCAATAGGTTTGCTTTCATGCCACTGTTACATTATTCCAAAGCATACACTATCTCATTGTACAGTGAAGTTAATATATTCAACAGTACTACTGCAGAACATTGTTTTTGTCCAGTTCTGGTGAGCACACAAACTTTATAAAAGAATTGCTCTCCTTCATATCACACACATTTCTTCATCCTGGGAGCTTCAGTTTACTGGTAGTACAAATATCTCTCACCTCCACACTTCTGCATCGTCATCCTGCCTTCATGTTTGAATGGATTTTCCTTCTGAAATGACTGATGTCAGACAGTTTAGCTTGCTTATAGATAGGCTATAATAAAAAAGAGATTACGAGCAGCTTCACTGTAAAAAGCTACAGTATTTAAGATAAAATAAGATAAAATAAGATAAGATGAACCTTTATTAATCCCTGGAGGGAAATTCAGGTGTCAAAGCAGCAACATCAGCAAACAGAGTGAAACACAAGAGAGGTAAAGGTATACAAAAATTATAAAACAATAATAGAGATATAAAAGATACAGAGTGAATGGGTGAACATAGTGTGTACAGTCCGTCAATAAATAAATGTAGTATGTACAATAAATAAATGTAATATGTACATGTGTGCAGTCTATAAAGTGGTATATAAGATGTGTATATTTGCTGACTTGGTTTGAATTAAGAGTGTCATTCAGCTCTCATTCTGTAATCTAAAAATAACAGAGTTTCAAACATCACAGCAAATATGCTAATGTATTCACACTTTTCATTTGACTTTGGTTCTAAACATTAAATTGCTAATTTACTGGTGCTTGATGATCTTTCATACAGTGCAGCAGGCCTGTTGAGCTCTACAGGAGACTGTACTGGAGTTATTCACGGCCAGATGGCTCCACTGTGTGTCTGCAGGCCTGAACAGCAGCTGAAGGGAAGAGTTTCATGGAGGGCTCATGTGTCACCACTAGAGGGCAACATGTGTTTTGTTATTGTCAGATGTTCTGTGCCATGAACCACTAGAACGAGACCGGAAACAGTTTCAAAGTGTACAACATCATTTCTATGGTCGTGTGCGAAGTGAAAAAAAAAAATTAAAAGGGGACTCTCTGTTATGCCCTATTTCCTGGAAAAAAAATGTTTTGATCCTAATAAATAATCTTACATACAATAAACATACTAAGAGGAGATTAAAATACAGGCAAAGTAATAATTCAAGAACATAAATATAGAATAGAAAAATTAGAAGACTATAACTATATAACAATACAAATAAAAAACAAAACAAAAATGCACTATATAACAGAGAGATTTAAAGATGTGTGCAGGATGTGGATAATAATAATAACAATACTACTACTACTACTACTACTACTACTAATAATAATAATAATCAGAAAAAAGGTTTACAGCCTTGGTGTTTGGTACATGCAATAAACATATTAAGAGGAAATTAAAGAACTTTACATAAGGAAATAAATATAGAATAACAAAATACAATAAAAAATATGAAAACATACTATAAAAAAAATACAAATAAAAAAATAAAAAAATGCTGAGAGCTGTACAATTGTGTGCAGGATGTGAATACCATCAGAATAGGTGTTTGGTGCATACAAGAGTAAATTAAAGAACATAAAAACAAAAATACAGAATATAAAAAATACAATAAAGAAATAGGAAAAAGATACTATAAAAAATACAAATACAAACAAACAAATAAATATGTACTAAATAACAGAGCTGTACAATTGTGTGCAAGATGTGAAATAATAATAACAATACAAAAAAAAAAAAAAATAATAATAATAATAATAATAATAGTGCATTGAAGTAAATGAAAAATAAGACAGTAATAAAATAAAGATAATATTCAGTTTTTGGGCCAACGGCTCGGAATCGTGATGCAGAACTTTATTTTGTAAACCTTCACCGGAAGTAGTGTTTGTTTATATAAAGTCCGGCTTGATTCTGCTTCTGTCAACATTTGTAACAGTGGAGCGTCAAAGCTGTCACTGCAAGCGTCGCTCTGTCTGTTATCTCGTTGTCTCAGTCATCCACCTCCAATACTTTACTTATTAACAAAACACACATCAGGAATTAAGTTGCTGTTTTTGTGAGACTTTCTGGGAGTTGACCGGAGATGTTAGTTGTTTAAGCGGAGCCCGGTGGTCGGTGGTCGTGAGGACTAAACGGAGGATTAACGTTTCCTGACTGTCTGACAGCCTGACTGTTGGTTGTTCAGCTGCGACAGACTTCACAAGGTAAGTTAAGGACACCGAGTGAAAACAGTGGTAGAGTACTGTACAGTAGAGTCATATCTACTCATTTATAATGTTGTATTCTTCTGGTAACTTTGCTGTTAATGTTTAAACAGTTAGTCTTAGTCGTGTGTTTCCAGAGAGCATGATGCTGCGGTGATGGACTAACGGTCATTAACGGTCGTTACGTTGTGACGTCATGTGTGACGTTAGCTATTAATGTAAACTACATTTCACATTTTTTTTATTTTTTTTTATTCATTTATTTTTTTTATTGAAGAAAATTCATTTACAAACTATTTATTTATTTATTTAGGCATTTCTTTTTTGTTCCTTGAATTATATTCTACCCCCTCTTTTATTTTTGTTATTATATTATTTTTTATAATTTAAGTTATCTTTCCAATCCAATTGTGCCTTGTATGTTAGAAGTATAGAGTTTAAATTACATTTCACAATTAGCATATTAGCATTAGCTAGTATGATAAGGAATACAAAACAACATTTATTTTTGATATATATATATATGTATGTATGTATGTATGTATGATATCCCACTTGTTATGAGTTCATATACCAAATACTTAATTTTGTTCCTTAAAGGTCCCATTTTATGCCCATTTTCAGGTTCATGCTTGTATTTTGTTTTTTACTAGAACATGTTTAGATGCTGTTATGTTAAAAAAACAACTTTATTTTCCTCATACTGTCTGCTTAAATATACCTGTATTCACGCTCTGTCTGAAAAGCTCCATTTTAGTGCATTTCAAAATTGCAACATCATTGTGTTGCCTGGCAACAGTTTGGGTCCATGTTTACTTCCTGTCAGCTGATGTCATTAACATACACTGCATTCGGAAATAAACTGAGACACATTTAGAATAATTACATTTAAAACCGTGTAATGGACTAAACATTGTATATTTGTGACATCACAAATGGACAGAAATTCTAACGGCTTGTTTTAAATTTATATAATTTATATAAAATACGGGCTGTGTGTATTTCTCTATATATTGAGCGCTTCAATACTTTCATAGTATTTATAAAGCAATTAAACCTACTTTATAATATAAACAACATGAACATCTCACTTTTTACAATATGGGACCTTTAAGTATTTAATGTACAAGTACAGGTGTAAGTTACCTTAATATCCCTACTGGGAACGGTACTCGGTATGTTTATAATTTATTTAATTATTTGATCTTATATCACTCCAGTGTAGTATACTTCCTGTATGAACCTTGTTATGCCTGTCAAAAGCAAAACAAAACCATGTTGTGTCATGTCAGGACCGATAATAATGCATACAGTGGACTTTCATAGACTAAGGTACTGGAGTTACCCTGCACTATATTCACTTTTAACAGTCTCTTCTGCACTATATTCACTTTTAACAGTCTCTTCTGCACTATATTCACTTTTAACAGTCTCTTCTGCACTATATTCACTTTTTTTAATATTCGTGTATCACAGCTGTTACCCTGCACTATATTCAGTTTTAACAGTTTTCTTCATCTCCTTGTATTTTTATATCTGGTATATTTTTTTGTACTTTGCACTACTAACCTTTTTACTAACATGTTTTGCACTATGGTACTGTGATGCTGGAAACTTGAATTTCCCTCGGGATCAATAAAGTTACTATCTATCTATCTATCTATCTATCTATCTATCTATCTATGTTATGCTGTACTGTAGTAGACTATTAACTGATACAACTGTTGTGTGAACAACGAGGGGGTGTTTGTGGGATTTCTGAAGTGTTGTTTGTTTAATTGTTGAAAGTAGGTTAAAATAAACAAAGACCTATTCTCTCTCAACAGTTTAGTTGTAACGTTATAAGTCAGTGGATCCCATCCAGGGACCACCAAGGGTCATTCAGGGAGTGTCTCTTAAAATGGTGTAACTTATCTAAACTGAGGATGAGTGTTTTGTTTTAAACTTTAAGGCTTCTTCACATTTGCAACACAGCAAGTTTGTAATAATATTTACAGCAAAAGTTAATTTGAGACTGAAGTCTTACCAGATACATCTGATTGGTCTTTGGGGTTAGTGGCCTGAATCATTAGTATTATTATTTTTTTTAATTTGTAACGTACCATTGTACAATATTAAACATAAATGTTGCCATTTGATTTATTGTACCGGGGTTAGCTTTAGACTAATTTACTTTTCCGGTCCCTTGGCAGGTCTAACTTTAATTTGAACTTTTTTTGTTTGCTTCAACGTCAGGCTTTGTGTTGATGTCGCAGCAATGTTCATTGTTTATGAGCGAACCATATGTGCCTACATCATGATATTGAACAATTAGAAAATACAGTTATTGTAATGAAATTACTGTAGACATATTCTGATATGCTGTTCTGTTGTATATCATTTAAAGATTAAAAAGTAAATATTAGTTAAAATCTCTCACAGAATGAGATCTGAAAGAAAGTTTTTATCATACTCAATGCTTAAATTAGTATCATTTACCGTTTGTTTGCCACAGAGCCTATTTTCTGCAAAAAACCAAAACCCAATTGAACAATCTCATTGGCTTTTTGTCGAAGGAACCAGGGCGATGCTAACTTCCTGCTTAACCTAAAAAAATACGTGATCCCAGGAGTACTCTGTTGATTTTTGTCTGGGTTAATAAATGATGGTATCAGATCAGTGCATAGATTGCCGTATTCGCCGATACCCAATCCCGAATGTCGGATTCATTTCCAATACTGATATCGGTATCAGAACAGCTCTAATAAAAAAGACAGATACAACAACACATTACAACAGTGGAGGCTATAAGGTTAAACGAGATTTTAGGAGGAATAGAGGACATTTTGCTCCTCAGACAGCTGTAACTCAGTGTGGAAAGGAGAGAGAGAGACTGAATGTAATGTAAGCATCTGCTTCACATTGATATAAACAGACCTCAGTAGGTAGCTGCTCAACTTAATGACTGTAGTTTGTGATTTCTCCTTACTTTAATTTGTCTGAATCCAGTCCTCACAGATGACTCATCTGCTCTGTATGTCTGAGTCATAGCCTCTGTATTTCACTGGCACTGTCCTAAAGTTAGCCACAGTATGAAACTGTTTGCCAGTCAGTTTTGGACTGATGAGGACCAATTCTCTGCATTCCTTTCTTTGCCCTCACTCTATTTACTTTATTTCTTCGCTCAGCCTTTCATTCCTCTTCCTTTTTTCTCTCCATTTTCCACTCATTAAGAAAAACTCGGTTGCTGCTTTTTAAACCCACAAGAGTGTTTTACACATTTCCCCCCCCAGTGAATTTAAACTAAAATATCTCACACACATTCCCCTGCTTCATCTGTTCCCCCCTTTGTCATTGTATCCCTTTGTCCAACCCTCCCATTGCCTTTGTCCCAGTCTGCTCTTTTTCTCCTCTTGTGTCAGTGGTCAGGATACTGGACCAGTTACAGTGCCCCGCCCTGCACAGTCCGGCCCTGTGCAAACACCACCACTACATCCCGATCATGCCTCAGATTTAGATCCAGTTTAGATGCCAGGCTGTGGCTTATGGGGCTCACACAGATGCTTAAACAGTGCTCATACTCCCAAAAGAATTTCACTTGTATTTGTTTAATTCATTACTTGTAAATCCTGTAAGGGGATATGAGATAGCAAAGGGATGACAAAGGCAGTTCACTGGTGTTCAGGAGACAGTTTCACTTTC
The DNA here is from genome assembly GCA_916701665.1 of Sebastiscus tertius. Lineage (NCBI taxonomy): Eukaryota > Metazoa > Chordata > Actinopteri > Perciformes > Sebastidae > Sebastiscus > Sebastiscus tertius. The sequence continues at coordinate 33,766 of CAKAOH010038041.1, forward strand.
GAGTTTAGCTTCTAGCTAGAAGATACTGGTATCATATGAAACTAGAAAATCTAAGGAATCTATCCGTACCAACCATGTCATACTAGCTTGTCGTGAAGGAGGCTAAATAACGCTCCCAATTTGCGCTAAATTTTGGCGAGGAAAAACCGGCATGGCCATTTTCAAAGGGGTCCTTTGACCTCTGACCTCCAGATATGTGAATGAAAATGGGTTCTATGGGTACCCACGAGTCTCCCCTTTACAGACATGCCCACTTTATGATAATCACATGCAGTTTTTTTGTGCAAGTCATAGTCAAGTCAGCACACTGACACACTGACAGCTGTTGTTGCCTGTTGGGCTGCAGTTTGCCATGTTATGATTTGAGCATATTATTGTATGCTAAATGCAGTACCTGTGAGGGTTTCTGGACAATATTTGTCATTGTTTTGTGTTGTTAATTGATTTCCAATAATAAATATGTACATATATTTACATAAAGCAGCATATTTGTCCACTCCCATGTTGATAAGAGTATTAAATACTTTACAAATCTTCCTTTAAGGTATTTTTATTTTATTTTTTTTAACTATGGACAATCATCCGATTAATCCTGATTAAATATTTTAATCAATTGACAGCCCTACTCGCAACCCATTCCTGGATAAAAATGATTATGAATGAATTGAGTATAGATGGGCAATTATAAAATGTAATTTAGTTTTGTGATGACGGGGATAGGATGATTAGACAGAAACAAAGAGGCTAATGCTACAGAAGAACATTTCTCCAGTATTTTAGTGAGGACATCAAGTGAAGGATGAGGAGGTGAAATGAGCAAAAGAAGACGGTATAAAGGAAAAGAGGAGGTGTAGCTTTGTGCATGGGTGTCCTCTGCTTTAACAAAGAGGGGGTTGGTATGTTCAGGAGCAGAAAAATGCTGAGCTCGGCTGCACCATTTAAAGTGGAAGGAAGGATTTGAGGGAATTACCGTACAAACTGCTCCTTTCTTCACAGTCTTAGCTAAAGCCTCAACGTGACATGAAGAAAGAAATGTTAATTGTGTGAACGAGAGGCGTTTTTGTTTGCTCAATGCAGACGCAGGCTGTTGTTGCTGTGGAGTCAAAATATTTGTGACCTTTGTTGCTGTTTGTCTGTTTAGTGTTTATGATAGGATCTGCAGAATGGTTTTAACGCAGGACATGATGAGATCTGAGGTTTGTGTCTGAGTATCTCACTCTCCACAGTTCAGTAGCCATGTCCTCTTTTTTTAATCCTTGTTTAATCAAACATGCTAAGGAAAATTAAAGACTTAAATCTGCTGTTAGTGACCTCTTTAATATTGGCTGCTGGGATGACAAGGTCTGCGATCAGGGACTGAAATCATCAGGCCAACCGCCACATTGGCAGGCAGGGAAAACGCTGGGGATGGAAATAGAGAACCAGTTCCTAGTTGTCCGGAACATCCTTGACCTTGACATCTCATGCCTCTGTGACTATTGATTCCTCTTATTGATGCTCTCCGACAGTTACGCTGCACAATGACGCAAAATACGCATAAATATTGGGCAAAGGTAAATTACAACGTTATCATGATGAAGGAGATGTTTTCACAGCAATATATATTAGAGAGAGAATTATGAGCTGTTTAACTTCCTAACACTAGCTCTAAGCAGCTTATGATACATAATTAAAACTACTGATGCCAAGATATTTATTAAATAGCAAATATCTAAATAATTATAATCATTTGAATTGTGTGTTTTTATGCAAATAACCACTGTAGATGACAATAACAAAGTACAGTGCTGTGTAGAGTAACCTCCTATTCCAAGCAAAAATCCTATTCGATAATCACTGGGAACTAGTCCATTATTTTTCGAAAATCGCCGCATATCACACACACCTGCGCTGACAGAAAAGAGACGAACTGAACGTGCCACACACGTTTACCAAGCAGTGCCTGCGACGGTTAAAACAAGGGAGAATATATATATTTTGAGTATTTATATGTTTAATATGTATATTTTTTTGTTGTTTTTTTCTTTAAGACAGGACAATAGTCGCATAAACTAGTCAGTGTTTTATAATATAATGACTATTAAATAAAATAAAATCATGGCCCATCCCTACCAAATATAGGGCTCCACACTGTAATTTAACATGCATATAATGTTTTTTATGTAAAATATATCGAACATTGAATAACACCAGGTCTAAAATGTTATTCCTTCTTTTAGTGCCGAGATTTCAAAAGTGGCAGACAAAAATAAAAATACAAGCCTGCCACAGTGGCAGGAAGTGCAAAAAGTAAATGTCAGACCCGCTCTGTGATAAAGGAATTTTTCCCCTTTCTGAAAGACCTCATGCAAATGTTCAAAATGTAAATGCAAAAAGTCACATTTACATAAACATCCTGGTGGTTGAATAGACACAAGAGGGGGAGTTACAATAAATGCATGTTATCACTGCTCCAGTATGGTATTTCTGTCCTAAAGTTGAACTGATGGACCGTCTGCTGTGTGATAACTGTGTCTTTTAGTGAAGAGATAAGTGATGTTTATGTAGCTTCATGGTTTATTTTTTGCAGAACTGTTCTGGAAAATAATAAGACCTCACTTATTGATTGTTTGCTGCTGCAGAAAGATCAGTTCCTGTGTGACGTTGTGTTGTTATTTTCAGTAAACAGAGAAGATCTGTCTGTTGCCGGTGGCAACCACAGTAGTGGACCTGCTGTTAGGCTGTTTTTGCCTGTTTACAGCATCGATACTGTTTGATGATGTTCAAACCTCTTTACTCTTACCAGTCTGCCAACAGACATTTCTATTTGAGACTAAAAATCCTCCTTTGTGAAACAGTTGCATGCACAGAACCGGTGGAGGAAGTTAAATTTAAAGAACAAGACAATCGCTGTAGTAATGTTGAGCATGTGTACTGAGGAAGGCTTTAGTGGAAAAACATCAGAGTTGTGCATGAGTGTAAAAGTCTGATCAAGATGATGCTAACTGAAGCCTCAACGCCCTTTTTGAGAGTGCAGCTCTGTGCGTGTGTGTGCTTCCACGCTGACTTCCTGTCTCTATCTGTTGGGTACAACCAGCCACAGCTTCCCTTTCTGTCTGCTTGCTGCTGCCGTTCTTTTCAGTAGCATCACAGAGCGACCGCTCTGCTGTCATCCTGTCTCCGGCTAATAATATCAGAGGGCTAATTCAAACTGTAACCAAGTTAGTTCTTCTGACAACACAAGTCTCTTTTAATGGAGAGGAGGCACAGTTTGATGCAGGATATACTGTAAAGACTGGATTACAAAGCAGATTCTACAGGTTAGTGGACCTTCTTACAGCTTGGAGTTAAATAAATGGAGACTCTGTAGCAGAAGTGGTTGTCATTGAGATGAATAACGCCTAGTTGAATAGATAGACTAGTACTTTCAACATCATTACTTCTAACATCTCACTTGTAATGGCCAGCATGTATTGCAACCAGTTGCATAAATGGATCAGAAGTGAGCCAGAAAAGCCAAGATGTCAAAAATGTTTCTGTGTTCCTGATGAAGAGTCTGCGTGTTTGTTCACTGATGTCATGATATGCTGCGACCTACGAAATTAGGATGTGAAACTTCAATTCTCCTCCGTGTTGTCACATGATGTCCCCACCTGGAGACTGAAAGCCACCTTCCAGTGTATTTTGGCATTTTTTTATGATATCCATATTTATTTGAGTCATTTCCTTCCTTATATTGATTAGCCACACTGTTTGCCAATTTTGTTTTGACAAATAACTTAGTTTTATCCAGCGACTCCTGGTGTTTTTATCAGCCGGGAAGAGAAAGAAGGATCTGACCCGCTGCTGGTGTGAGTTCATTCCAGTAGGAAACACACAGACATCGTAGCTTCAGAGAGAGAGAGAGACGTCACTACCACACTTTTGGGTGTGTCGTCTTTCTAGTTACGTATCTTCACAGTCTGATACTTCAACAGTTTCACAAACTGAGACTTTCTTGACTCGCAACTTTATCTTTTAAATTGACAAACATCATATGTGTGATTCATGGCACAATTCAAACGGGCTTATAATATTATTTGTCTCTCTCTGTTGTCTACCGTTCATTCTTTTTTTCCGGTCCAATGGTGGTCCACTAGAAGGGGCGGGACTTCACTTCTCTATACGAGTAATATTTATGATCATATTTGATATGTATTTTGGAAAATGCAGATGCAATAGGTAGACTAAACTTTGGCTTTTCTATTTTGTTCAAACTAATTGAAGGGGTAGCATGAAAGTTTGCTTCCCACAGGAGTTAACACAACAGGCTGTAAAGCTGTGAGCTGTGGTTTATGCTAATCATCAGTAAGAACCAATCAGATTGCTCTTCTTAAGATGCCTGTTACATAATGAGATAGCCGCATTTCTGAAAGTTCACCTGGCCGATATACTTTCTGACCACAACGTAGTGCAGCTGAAATCAGGTTATGGTGCTTTGCTCTCGTCGTCTACATCGCCTGCTGTTAAACTGTAATACTTTCACTTTAAGTATGGTGGGTCCGTTAAGGTATGCTGCACTTTGTACTGTTGTACTCTGAGTGTGTCTGTGCCATAGCACACTAACAATGACTGTCTTTCCGTGTTCATTTAAATTTGTTTGTGTGTTTTGTTGTTTTATCTGTGCTCCGTTAGTCTCAGTGAGCGGCAGGTTGACTCCTGTAGATTAGTTGGATTACAGACCGCCGAGATTAACTAAGAGAGCATCTGTCAGAGACTTTCTGCTAGTATTACTACTACCACTACTACTATATCAACTATACTACTACTGCTGCTACTGCATCTTTTACGGTACTGGTACTCATCCCTGCTACTTAAATATATAAATATATATATATATATATAT